>APFE031198902.1:774-23190 GCA_000404065.3 Pinus taeda
CATTCAGCCAAGCAACTAATCTATGCCTGCAACCATTAACATATCATCAGAATATAGATAAACATATATAGCAGGTTTCAAAATCGATTAGAATTTCAAAGATAAAATAATATAAATTTTCATCAAACCAAGTGTCATCAACTCCTCATGTGCGAGTGCCTCTGGTGGTTTCCTGCCATACTCAATAATAATCAGTAACCAAGTTTCTCAGTGTTAGTCATTGTCATAATAGCATTATTACCATCACCTGGTCATTCACATCATTGTTCATTGTGAACCAGAACTAATGTAAGTGGCTAACATAGGGGATACCTCCATCATGGCTAGCATCATCATAACCTTAATGGAACCATACATATAGATCAAAGCTATCATTATTATAACACCAATAGAAACATGTCAATCCTTTACTACTATCACCATCATGATATCAATAGAGAGTACACATAACCATTAATTATATCGTAATCATAATATTAATAGAGAACATACATAACCATCACATTCACTAATAATAGAGTCACGTTTCTGGATCCTCAACTTGAGTTCCTGTTAGAATAAAGTATGTAAGATAATGTCATATTAGGGTTAGGAAACTAGAGTGGGCACTACAGCTGCAAACTATATTTTGGGCATGGAAATTAAAAGAGATCGGACAAAGAGGAAACTCTGGTTAAACCAGAGGAAGTATGTCGAGACAATATTGCAGAGGTTTAAAATGCAGGATAGTAAACCGGTGAAGGTTCCTATTCCTGTAGGTGTAAAGTTATCTGTTGAACAGTGTCCTAAGACACAAGAAGAGGAAGAGGATATATCTCTTGTTCCATATGCAAGTGCAGTCGGTAACCTGATGTATGTGATGGTCTGTACTAGACCAGACATTGCACATGCAGTCAGAGTATTGAGCAGGTTTATGTCAAAACAGCGAAGGAGCATTGGACAACAATGAAGTGGGTTTCTAGGTATTTGCGTGGCATCAGTGATTATGGTTTGTGCCACCAAGGAAGACCAAGATTAGTCAAATTTTTGGATATCCGTGGCTTTGTTGATGCGGACTGGGCTGGAGATCTGGATCATAGAAGATCTACAGGTGGGTATGTGTTTAACCTATTTGGAGGTGCAGTCAGTTGGATGAGAAATAAACAATCTGTAGTGGCACTATCAACTACAGAGGCAGAATACATGGCAACCACTCATGCAAGCAAGGAAGCAGTTTGTTTGCAGATATTGTGTTCAAGTATGGGGTTAGTACAGGGAGCTATAAGGATAGGCTGTGACAACCAAAGTGCAATTTTCTTGGCAAAGAACCATGCTTATCATTCAAAGACAAAGCACATTGATGTTCAGTATCACTTTGTGAGGGATATGATAGAAGACAAAAAGGTGTTGCTGGTAAAGGTGGACACTTTGAAGAATACTGCAGATGCATTGACAAAATCTGTGAGCTTTGAGAAGTTCTCTTGGTGTAGAGAAACAATGGGCATTGCAGGTCTAGATAAATGACTAAGCTCTCTTATGGCCCCCTGTGGAAAAAAAACAACAAGTGGGAGAATGTTGTGTTGTGTTATATTCTTTCCACGACTAGCCCACGTATTTAACCGGGGGGTTAGAAGGGGGACTGAGCCCCCCCTTCGTTGTGCCAATTGCGTAGCGGGGGGAGTCACAGGGGGTTTGAGGGGTGCAAGTAACCCCACTCTATGGCATCCGGGGTAGCGCCCCAGAAAATTTTGGTTTTGGACACTATATTAAGTTGGGCAGACCTACCTATGATTTTGTGCATGTTTTTCGCACATGGTTTTGGACACGATGGTTTTTGGTCCATGGTTTTGGACGCGATGGTTTTCGGTCCATGGTATTAGATACTTCGGCATGTATAAATATGTATTGTAACATTGAAAGGAATATAATGAAAAATCAAGCTAGTAGTCCCGGTTTTGGGATCCAGGGGAAATCTATGTGTATATGTGTTTTATGTGTTATGCTTTTGCATTGTTTATTTTCTGTGTTTTAGAATTCATATGCAGGTAATTTCTGTACGGGGTTAAAGCCTACATTCTGTGTGCTTCATTTTCCCCACAAACAGAAAATTGTCACAATTGATCAGTTGGCCTTCTTTTCCTCTGACTCTTCAACAGGTAATGCACCTTATGTTGGGAAAGCCAACTTTCCTTACGAAAATGTCAGAGCAAGTCTTTTCAAAGGCTCTACCTTAATGGGAACTATTTCCCTCCCTCCTCCCTCCAATGTTATCTCAATTAACATGATCTTGTCTAATAATGATCCATGGATCATCCCTCATCCTAACCAAATCAATAATTTTGGCAAAACCATCTCACTTAGCCCAATTGAGTAAGCTTATCAAACTATCCTTTTGGCTTCTGCAGGTGCATCTAAAACTCATGGTCGATTGAGATTTGTTCTAGACTGGTATCTACAAACTCCTTGGCTTGGTTCTTTTGATTCCGAAGATCCGTTGAATGGAACGTTCCTTACTGACTAAAGCATTGTTGAAGTCATGTCTCTTGAAGAAACCCCTTGGAATGATATTCATCATCATTCCTCTTTTCTTCCTATCCTTGGATCAATTCCTACTTGTCTAGGTGCCTTACTTTCCCCTGAAATGACTACTCCATTTCAGACACCCATCTTGGTTCATGAGGTGCTGTCTGAAGGTAATTTAGGGAACATTTTGGTAACCATGACCATCGACATCTCGGTAAAACCTAAGATTGTCGAAAACATTAACATAGAGGCTTCTTGTTCTGCTGATGAGATTAAGATCTATACAACCCTGTTCAAATAATTTCATGATGTCTTCGCTTAGACTTACAAAGAGATGTCTGGCATCAATCCAAGTATTATGGTCCATGAGATCCCTACCTATTGGGATGTGAAACCTGTATGACAACATATTCATCTAATGCACCCAAGGAAGGCAGTTGACATTAAGGATGAAGTTGAAAAACTTCTCAAAGATGGCTTTATTTACTCTATACGACTAACAGATTGGGTTTCCAACATTGTTCCAGTAACTAAAAAATAGGAAATCATACGAGTTTGTGTTGACTATCAAGATATTAATCGAGCTTGTCCTAAGGATAATTACCCTACTCCCTTTATCGACCAGATTATTGACGAATGTGTGGGGAGTGAAATTTTCTCCTTTATAGATGGATTCTCTATATATAATGTGATTAATATCCTTCCTATTGATCAACACAAGAGTGCCTTTATCTGTCCTTGTGGGACTTTCACCTACAAAAAGCTTCGTTTTGGCCTGAAAAATGTTGGTGCAACCTTCCAACGGGCCATGTCTTATGATTTCCACAATATTAAAAATATTGTTCATCCATATCTTGATGATTTACTGGCACACTCGCTTAAATGTCAAGACTATCCAACTCACCTTTAGTGTATTTTTCTTCGCTTCCAACACTACAATATTTGGTTGAATCCTCATAAGTGTGTATTTTGTGTTCAATCCAGTCATATCCTACGCTTCATAGTCTCCAAAGAACAAATCCACATTGATCCTCTCAAAGCGCATGCCATTGTCAATTTTCCACCTCCATCTTCCTTACATCAACTTGAGAGTTTGCAGGGAAAGGCAAAAAAATTTCGTCGCTTCGTCCCAAATTATGCCGAGCTTGCCAAGGGTTTTACTCACCTTCTAGATAAAGGAGTCCCATTCATTTGGGATGACATTTCTCATAAGTCGTTTTATGATTTAAAGGTCGCCCTCATTAACACACCTTTGTTGCATCCTCTAAATTACCATTGTGATTATCTCCTCTAGTTGGTCGCCTCTGAAAAACCATTGGTATGGTGTTGGTTCAAGATGATAGCGACAGAAATGAGCATGTTATATACTACTTTAACCGTAACCTATTTGATGTTGAAACTTGGTATGCTCATGTAGATAAGTTGGCATTGGAAGTAGTTTACGTTATAATGTTTTTGTTACTATATTCTTTTATGCAAAACTGTAGTGATATCCGATTGAAACCCCATGAATTATATTTTGTCTCGTCAGTTTCTTGGGGGGAAATAATCCAAATGGATTGTCATCCTACATGAGTTTGACTTAGAGTTCACTAAAGCTCAGTCAAAGAAACCGCTTGTTTTTACTGTATTAATTTGTGACCTTCCCTCTACAAATATGACTCCTATATCTGATGAGTTGATTCTTGATGAATCTCTCTTCCTTATTAGCACCCATGATCCATGGTATGTAGATATCATCATATATCTCCAAACATAGACCTTTATATCAAAGCTATCTCACTCTGAGCGACAACGAATTTGGTACCAGTCCCAACCTTATCGCATTATTGGGGATACCTTATACCACCTTGGTGTGGATTCAATCCTTCAATGGTGCCTAAAGCATGAGGAAGCTGAGAAAGCTTTAAATGAATTCCACTTTAGAGCCTGTGGTGGTCATATGTCAGGGTATGTCACTGCTCAAAAGATCCTTCCCTTGGTTATTTTTGGCCCTCTATTTTCAAAGGTTGCATTCTTGCAGTCCAAAAATGTCATGCTTGCAAGATCTAGAATTAGAAACAGCAAACCTCTCCTGCTCGCTTACACCCAGTTATCATTGTTGTCCCATTTTCCAAATGGGGCATTAATTTTATGACTTGTAACCCTCACTCGGTCGAGGGTCATGGATACATCATCGTAGCTGTATATTATTTCACAAAATGGGCCAAGGTGATGCCTACCTATAATGTTGATGGTGAAATTGCGGCTTTGTTTCTATTCAACCATGCCATAGCTTGGTTCGATGTTCCGCAAGCCATAACCACTTAACATGGCTCCCATTTCTGAAATCACATGATGACAGAACTCACAACTCAGTTGGGCTTACATCATGATATCTCAACTCTGTATTACCCACAGGCCAATGGCCAAATTGAAGTTGTTAACAATTTTTTTCTCACGATGCTTTAACAAACCATTGGGATGGACAAAAAGAACTGGCATCTCATTCTTTTTTCGGCATTATAAGCATATCAAACTGCTTCCAAAATGGCTACCGGATTCACACCATTTCAATTGGTTTATGGTTTGGAAGCCACCCTGCCTATTGAATGTGAAATCCCATTCTTAAAACTAACTGTCGAATTACTCCCTAGTACTTCACCCGAGGAAGAACACCTACTTTATTTAGAACGTCTTGACAAGACTCGTTGAATTACTGCATTAGTACTTGAGACTTAGAAAATATGAGTTAAAGATCAGTATGACAAAACCATGACCGCTCTAGAATATGCAGAAGGTGACCTAGTCCTATTATATGATCAAGATAATGACAAATCAGGAGCTGGGAAATTTGAACCTATGTGGCATGGAACCTATATTGTTAAACATGTATTACAAAAGGGTGCATATGAGCTAGTTAAATATGATGGAAATCATTTTTCTGAGCCTCGCAATGGGCTTTACCTCAAAAAATATTATTCCTAGATTTTGCATAGATATCTTGTACCTTAGTGTGTGTTTCATTACTATGCAGTGTTTTGGTGTGAATGTTTGCATTTTTGCGAACATGTTTTCCCTGGTTACTACGTGTTCCACTTGGTTTGCAGATGTCGACGGACCTTCTTCCTCATGTCTGTTTCGCTGATGTCGCTTGACGTAGTACACGAAATCTCTCTTCCAATATGTGGGCACTCTATGATCCCAATGCTGAGTTAAACTTGAAGTTATACAACTAACAATATTTCCGAATATAGTGCGGTTGTTGAACTATTGTAGGAAGTTATTTCTCTTGGTATTAGGGCATTAGTTGTTAAACTTGACTCACAACTCATTGTGTTACAGTGAAACAGGCATTATTTTGTCATAAACCCTAATATTTTGAGGATGTACTTACGTGTTCATCTCTTGGAAATAAATTTTGATTACATTACTTATCAACATATTACGAGACATATGCATCTAAATACATTAACATACACATTGGAAAATCATGTTTTAGATAGACATCTGTGACACATGTAAAAAGAAAACCATCACATAGTAGGAACAGTAGATACAATAGGTAAAACATGACGTATATATATAGAGAGAGAGAGTTTGCAAAATGTCTGTTACATCAAAAAATAAAAAATTATGTTATGAGACACATGGCTTCTCGAGCCTACATAAGTGCAGAAAATAAAAACTAGAGATATGGCTATCCACCGACATGGTGCTCATGATAGCACGAAATAGCTCTTATAACTCGGTTTGATAATTGACGCAGTCTAGCTGATACTCCTACGATATGCCTGTGATACTGCAGTAGCACCTCATCAATAATCGCATACTCTAGAATGCCTCTTGTCAAGGCTTCTAGGTTGCGTTCCACCTCTACTATGGTATTAGCCCCCTCCTCATAGGGTGCATCCTCAATCTATCATGCCACCCTCCTCACTATTGGAGAAGCCCCTGGAGGTATCTCTGGTTCAAAATCTGAAAAAAATCATAAGTCTCAATCTCAATTCACATAAAACAAAAACATCAAAAAACTTGAAAAAAAAATAAAATTAGTTATTTTTCCTGAATCAAACCACTTTGTTCCAGGAGGTAGTGGGAGGTTGGGATCTCCCCGGAAATATGTACCGACATAAGCCCAATCATCTACCATGATGATTTATTTTCACAGCCATCCAAAGAATGTTGAGGGAAAAGACATCTGTTGACCACCTCCATGACGAGGCATCATCTCACCCCACCTCAAAGGTCATGGATCCCTGGGTCCTGGAGCCTCTACCTCTACCCACTGGTACCTAAATAATGGTACATGTTCTAGGAAGAACATCACCAATATCGATCCATAGCCAAATTGTTTAAATCTTCCTATCCTGCATTTAGTGAGTTGGTCTCTCATGTTGACCAATAACCCTTTGCACCAATTGAATATTATGGGACTAAGTCAGTCTACTGCATACTGGAAATGAGACTTGGTCACTTTTCGTAGGGCCTAAGCTCTATCTATTTGAGTTGTGGTAAGAAGAATCAGTCTCAACAATATATTTGTGATAGTTTTTATATCTATTTTCCCACTCTTTGTTTTTCGAGTACCTAGGCAATGTCTAGCTACCAGGATATTTGTACTCTCTCTCCCAATACAAGAATCCTACAATTGAACCTATTGTCACCTTCTAGGAAAACCTATGATGAGATAGATGTCTGCAATATCTATCTCGAGTTCTTAGTCTCCTATGATAAATAGTTTGCAGTCTACATCCCACCATCTAACCAAATGTTGTAGTAATTCATTCTAGGTCCTAATCCCAGGGATACATAAGAGTTTGAGTAGTCCACATGCCCGAAGATCCCTTATGCAATTTGGATCTTGGGCTGCTTGATGGTATTCTGCTTCATGACCTCTTTCCTTCCACTCTATCACCATTTTTTCAGTGAATAACCTGTGAAACATCCACAAATAGAGTTTTTATAGCTTCTATGGAAGAAAACATGAAAAACAATGATTAATATTGAAAGTTTTTTTGAAAAAAATTATGTCATGGTGCCAGCACAACTGTCCCTAAATTTTTCCGTGCTTCCAGTGTGATGGCACCATTGAGCTTAGGGAGAGGAGCGTGAGTCTAATAGGTAAAACCCGCGCTGATCACCCTCAACATTAAAAAAAAAATTGAGCCCTCCTTACCAACTAAGTTATGGATGAAATCACTTATAAACACAATCAAAATGCAAAGGAAGGATAGATCTCTTACCTGCAACAAATGGATCGTTGAACAGTGTCCTGGATTGGTTGCACTCCTCGCCTGAAGATTGGGAGAATTTGGGGTAAAGGGTGCTCTCCAAATTACTAAATGACAAATGGTAAATTTGTTTTTACTTTTTGAGTTTATATAAACTTCTTAAAATATTTTTACCATTTAGGGCACATTTTTACTTCCATTTTAATATTTTTCTCGAAATGGGTAATGTGTGTTTACTTGTGCAGCGATAGGTCATGGATAAATGGTGACGATGATTGATTTTGCCTAAAATAGCGAGTTGTATTTATCACTTTTTTCGGACTCGTAAAAAATAAACGAAAAAGGAAACACCCTTGATTCATCTTTCAACTCTTTTCTCACTGTCTAAATATGAAAAGATTGTCGAGTACTTGTGATTTCAAACTTGTTAAAGTAAATGAAATGATGTCTCCTCAATATAAGTTTAACTATTTTCGAGACTGAGATAGACTATTGTTTGAAAATTGAATATCTTGGTCACGTGTGGCTAAGAGGTTCTGTTGAATATTGTTTTCTATCTTTTCGGATTTGAGAGACTATCTATGAAAAGGGACTTCTAGAGTTTTCTTTTTGCCTCTTGTACCTTGTTTGACCCCTTTGTGACAATCCTGAATCACTCTTACCTACTCTGCTACATCCTTTGTTTCGTGTCGATGATGTGGGAAAAATTATGGCCCTCCTTCAATGGGTCACTTCCTGTCGACTTCAGGTCACTGCCTAGGAAGATGATCAAAAACTCATTTTCAGTACCTTGGAACTTGCATGCCTCAATGGAAAGTTCTTTGCATTCAACGATAGGTTCACATCATTGGCCTTTGATCGGATGATTCTATGAGTGTTCAACTTCAACCTCATTATTCACACTCATGGATTGTGTTTATGTACCTTGAGAGCCATTGTCATTATTGGTGGTTTCTCTCGTGCCTGTTAATGGTTTACATTATTGGTCAGTAATCATGTGGTTTTCTGCCATGTTCGACTCTGACATGTCTATTCACATGGTAGGATTCGTACTTTGGTTGGTTTGAAAAAAAGATGAAGATCTTGGGTTTCGTTTGATAAATCCATGCTGCATGGAGTTCTTGGTTATTCATGATTATACACATGATTCTTTCGATACGGATGGTTGTGTCTATGTCATGGGTCCATAAACATGGTCCCTTCTATTCGGATGGTTGTGTCCATGTTGTGGATCCATACGAGTGATCCCTTCTATTCAAATGGTTGTGTCCATGTCGTGGATTCATGTATTGTTAGATGTCTATTCAGAGATGTATTATTAGGCATATTTATATCAGAGATGTCATATATATTGTATCATGCTTTATTTGTAGGTCTCCTAACGGTGTTTCTTCAGGACCTTGCCTTGACTTGTAAGGCATTTCATCCATCACTCTATGTTCTACCTTCATGCTTTATGGGGCATATGTTACATGGTATTTTGTTACACTTCCCGTCTCGTATCCTGAAGCATCAAAATGACAAAAGTTTTCACAGTATTCACCATGAAACATATGTAGAAGCATCCCTGAAGAATTGAAGAAAAGTTGCCCTGAAAGAGTTCTTGAGAAAACTTGTCAAAAACCTAGTTTTCAGGATCAACATGGTTTTCACCAATGGTGACCCATGCTGGAAACTTGTTGCACTCTTCTGACCTAGTGCTTCCAACATATTTTGTATAGGGAAACCCACGCTGAACGTCTTGAGCCTTTCCTAAAGTGGAGGAGAAGCTTCTCTTACTAGAATCCTCGAGAACAACGAGATGGTTAGAGGTGAATACAGATTAGAGTGAGATCTCCCATTCTTGGTCCTTGATCCTACTCTCATGGATCCTTTCCCTTGAGTTGTGGAACCTCTCCCTCCTTTTATGGATCCTTAACTCCCTCTCCTTCCCTATAAATGAGATCCATACTATCCACAACTGGTTGGTCATTGCTTGGTTTCATTCCTATGTTGAAACTATGCTTAAATGCTACCCATTTTGCTAAGGAGAAGGATTGCTTGAAGGTCTTGGCTAGGACTTGCAAACTCATCCAAAGGAGGCTTCCAACATCAAGGCTTAAGTGGTTGTATGTTTCCCTCATTTTCTACTAATAAATACATCATGTGTTTAATTTACATAAGTGTGTAAATAATTATTCATTTAGTATGATACTCCTTGATCTGTCATATAGTTTACGTTAGAATGAGTTATGCTATGTATGCTTGTATCGTCTTTGTTTCATATTCCTTGCAGGTATTCATCCACAATGGTGTAAAGAGGATTGAACTTGGAAGTGAGAAGATCGAGGATGACGCCAATGGGCATTTAGCATTAGAGTGAGGTAGGTCATCTATCTTACTTTGAATTTTATGATATAAACTAGGAAAGTTTGCACATGTTTGTCTAGTTTGTTGCTATGTCCTCTTATAGGACTAGAGAGATCACTTATGTCCATAGAAGGGATTGTCTGCCCAACAAAATGGTGACTCCATGGGGGAGCCTATAGCCCTTTCAACCTCCTTTTTGTGTTTGGTGTATTTGATCAGTTTGGCCAACCGCTTAGTGATCTGTAATTTAGATTTTGTATGGGTTTGCATTTAGAGTAGTTAGTCCTTTAGATTGTTAAGTATGTTCTTCTCTTTGAAATTATTTTTATTTTCCAAGTATTTCTTGTCTAACACATTTTATCTTGCAACAATCACACTGCCAATGTGGTTTTTTCAATTACAGTAGCGCTAAAAGTCCTGCTAGCACGGGTTTGGATAGTCACAGTCGTGCTGATCCCTGAAACTTGAGATATTTTAGGGTTTTTTGTCAGAAACATCTAGTGTGTCTTGACCTCTGAGTTATCCTCCTACTCTTTATGCTTTGTATTTGTCAATATTTTTTTTGATTTCTTGTTGATTTCAAAATCCATCCCATTTCGTCGAAGTAGTATAAGTGAAGTCTATTGAGTCCTTATGGTTGTAGGTTAATTGGATTTACTACTTATTGATGGTGTGTGTGAAAGGAATACTAATTTTTCTATTGATTAAGCATTATTTGTTCTTTTGGAAATAAAAAAGAAACAACACTTGCATTTGTTTTAGCTTTTATCTCAAGATTTACTTTTCGAAAGTGCATTAGGTTAAATTGTATTGAAAAGTAATTTTTGGATTATAATTGAGCGTAAATCACATTGCTTGATTCTGAAAGATGAAAGAAGTGCATTCTCATTCATTCAAAAACAAAAGTGAAAAAAAAATTCACTTAAGTGCATTTGAATTGAATTTCATTTTTCTTTTGGTGAGTGCATTGAAAAAGAAAAGTGAACAATTCATGTAGCTGCATGTTAATAAATTGAATCCCATTTTACTTTTGTTGGGTGCATTGAAATAGTGAAAGTGAAATATCTAGTTAGGAGTATTTGTTTGTTGCATACTTGGTTGTTGTATCAGTGTGTGAACCTCTTCCCTATGTTAGATAGCTTTCATTGAACTGAACAGAATCATGTTTTCATACTAGTTGCATCATAGGTGTTCAGGTGACATCGATCTTTAAGCCTTAAAACCAAAACTTAATTTAAGATCAACTTAAAATTTACCTCAATTAACCTAAGGAGAATTTGTCATTAACAAAAAAAAATTAGAGGTCTAGGCTAGAGACGTGTTCCAACGTCGTTAAACATAGGATTTGTCATTATTTCCCAGTGTTGTATCCTGGGGGTGAAATCCCATTCCACACACGAAAGTGTATCAGACCTTTCTCTAGTACTTTCGGGTATATCGGAGGCGCTCCACGCACAATAAGTATATGGAAACACTCTCATTGAATGGTTACGCATTAGAAATCACTACTATGGACTGCACTCCCACGTACCATTGCGTATATTTTGCGAGTCCCCTATAGGTTTCTATCCAGCCATAGGTAACTGATTATGCCACCTTGTATACCATGATACACCGAATCATGTTTTCATACTAGTTGCATCATAGGTGTTCAGGTGACATCGATCTTTGAGCCTTAAAACTAAAACTTAACTGAAGATCAACTTGAAATTTACCTCAATTAACCTAAGGAGCAATTGTTATCAATGAAAAACATTTATAGGTCTAGGCTAGAGATGTGTTTCAGTGTCGTTAAACATACGAGCTGTCGTTATTTTCCAGTGTTGTATCGCGGGGGTGAAATCCTATTCCACGTACAGAAGTGTATCAGACTGTTCTCCAATAATTTTAGGTATATCGGAGGCGCTCCATGAATGGTAAGTATATGGGAATGATCTCCTCGAATGGTTATGCATTCGACAACACTACTATAGAATGCACTCCCACATACCATCTCGTATATTTTTGGAATCCCCTATAGGTTGTTATCCTGCCACACGTAACCGAGTCTACCGCCTTGTATACCATGATACACCGAACACAACATTCAGGGAGATTGGTTGCCTTTACATTAATTCCTTGGTTTCGCCAAGGTGTATATTGCAGTTCATGGTTGCTTGGTAAACCCTCATAGCTAGTTTACCCCTTTTTTCTTTTATGTTAATAAAATCGACTGATGAAGGAATCAAAGATCACCCATGAAACGAAAACCTCGTTTTGTCATAAACATTAACAGTTGATTATAAAATTGGATTTAAGCCCAAAGCCTTCACCAACACACATTTATGATTTATTTTTTGAAAATACATCGTGGAAAAACTGCCAAGTGTCTCGAACGAGACCCCAGATATCGATGGAGATACTGATGCACCTGATTCACCTAGAGTTGTAGGTTCTGATACTGTTGAGCCTAAATCCCTTGAAAACCAAGGATTTGAACTTGGTCTTGTCCTAAGAATCCAACCCCTTTCTTCCCGACCACCTCCAGAGTCGGTAGGCTCCTCCCAGGACTCTCCTCTGGCTAGTCCTCAACCTATTTCAGATTTCTTACTTTTTCCTCCTAATCCACTCTTTGAATCAAATTCTCCTGTGTTTTTGTCACCTCCACATCCATATATTCCTTTTGATAGTCCCAACATACCTTTGATTCCTTCTCCCAGAACGACTGGGGTTCCCAACCGAGAGTTTTTCCAAATAGTGGCAATAGAAGGTGATAATCCACTTGTAGGGTCGAAACCCCAAGGTATTCCAGTGGAAACTCTTGGAACTCATATTCCTATTATGGAGATTGATCCTTTGTTACTTCTTCCTCCTGAAGTCTTTCCTTATGTTCTGCTCCCTACATGACAACGGGGCCAAGTACACCTCCTACTTGTAGCACACCCTTGGTTCCACTGGGTTATAACTCTCTCAGTGATGCTTTTTCAGAAAATTATGGCACCAATTCACTGTTTCACAATCCCATTTGGTCCTCTGGTGTCACTCCTACTACCAGCTCATTTTTTGCAAAAAATTTCGGTAACTACGTAGATCCCTACTCAACCTACAATGTTGATAAGTGAATAACATGTTCCTCTTAATATTTCTACTCTCCTACTGTAGCCACAATAAATTTGGTCCCCAATGTCAGTGGACAACCTACAAATGCATTTGTTCCAATGTCTGGGAGGCAACTTCCTGCACCCTACATACCTCCTTCTTCTAGTGGAAACTATACACCCCCTCCTCCCATATCGAGGACAAGTCAACCTATTGGTGTTGTTTCTAACCCAGGTGGAATGTTGATTCTATCTTCATCAGGTAACATCATAGGGAATCCTTTACAAGGTCATCAAGTCCCTTTGACTCAACCTTCCTACCAGAAGCCTTATACTCCTATAGGCTCTCAACAGCTCCAAACTCCTTATCAGCAGGCAGGTCCTCAAATGCAGTATGGTCCTCAAATTAAATATACTTATGGGATTGGTAATCCTCATTTGCAGCCATAAATTCCTATTCAACCATAACAGGGACCCTACCCACAACCATAGCCACAAGTTTCATACCCGCAGCCACAACCACGGGTGTCTTACCCACAGTCGCAGCCGCAGGTTTCTTACCAATCCCAATAGGGACCTTACCAGCAACCACAACAACAAGTTCTTGTTCAACCCCAACATGGACCTTACTCACATTCGCAACAATAGATATCCTACCGATCCTAACATGGACCTTACCAACAACAATTGCCATAGTCACAGTAGACACAACAGGGACCTTACCAACAACAGTATGGTCAGTTTGCTTCGCAAACTCCATACGTCTAATATGGTCACCAAACTCAGTATGTTCAACCTATTTATGGTAATCCTCCTTATGATCAACCTACATATAGTCAACCTCCATATGGTTAACCTCCTTATGGTCAACCTCCATGTGGTCAACCTCCATATGGTCAACCTCCATATGGTCAACCTCCTTATGGTCAACCACCTTATGGAAAAAATCCACCACAGTGGGGGCAGACCCAAACTCAGCAACATTGGAATACTCAGTTTGGTACATACTAGAGACCTTATACCCCATATAATCCACAACTACAATTTTGGCAACGTTGGAATTACTGGATGTGTCAAGGCTTATGAATGACCTAGTACTTCATTCACCATATTGGCCTTCGATACCAACTAAAATACCTAGTGATTGCCCCAAATTCGAAGGTAAATCTAGAGAAGACCCCCAAACGCTAGTTATGAATTACCATCTTTAGGTTCCTCTAACTCTTGGGTTGATGATGCTATCCGATTACATCTTTTCCAGCACACTTTAACGGGTGATGCCACTAAATGGTACATCGAGCTCCCTCATGGTGATTTCCAAGATTTCAATACTTTGGACATGGATTTCCTCACCCATTTCCAATTGCATGTCCGATATGAGACTGGAACCCAACTCTTAACATCTTTGCAACAGACAACTTCTACTCATATATCTAATCATATCCATGAATGGAGGCGTAGGTGTCGTCTCATCAAATTCGATATCCCGGATCAAATTTTGACTAAATGGTTTACCAAATAATTCATCCCTCCTATTGCTAAAGACATATCCATGGGTGGTTGTGTGACTGAGGAACAAGCCATCACTCCTACTCAGTATTTGGATTTGGTTTATTCACAATCTCACACAATATATGAACTCTTACTTGTTGCCCAGCGACCTTCGACTGGCCCCACATCTTCCAAACCCACAGATTCACCATGTTATGCAACCAGCTCACAAAATAGAAGAAGAGATAGATCACCAACTTCAAAATTAGCCTCTTCAATCAGGAACCTCCTTTACATTACACAAATGAATAGTTCTTAGATGATACAAATGCCAAGACCTCCTTTATATACGTAGGCATCTTAGGGGTCACAATATAATCAAAGCCTACATAGCAATAATATTGTAAGGGCACAACAATAACAATAGTGGGCTTCTATGGGGTATAATAATAACAATACGAGGACTACATGGGAACAACAATATAATAAGGGAATTGCTCTCGTAACAATAAGAGTCTACACTAGTAGTATAGGGACCTAACATGCCCCTCTCCTTCAAAAAAGTGTTTTCCTCAATGCTTGAGTAGTTTTGGATGCTTCTATATAAAATTCTCATCCTCCCATGTGAAATATTCAACAGTTATATTCTTCCACTTGATGAAATACTCTTAAATTGATCGATTTCGTAGATGTCGGGTTCTTATTTCCGTTACTGCTTTAGGTTCTAATATTAATTTTCCTTCCTCATCAAGTTCTAGTAATATTGTTTGAACTGGGAGCTTGTCACCTATAACCTTCTTTAAGCATGAAACATGGAGAACAGGGTATACTCGGGAAGATGCAGGAAGCTCCAATTTGTATGCCATAGTACCAATATTTTGTAATGCCTTGTAAGGACCATAGTACTTTGGTGATAATTTATTATCCTTCTTAGCTTGATTGAGGGACATTTGTTTGTATGGTTGTAGCCGTAAAAATACCTAGTCACCTACATCAAAACTTCTTTTGCTGCAATGTTGATCTACTTGTTGTTTCCTTCGATTCTGTGCCAAAGTGAGGTTATCCTTTAAGAGTTGGAGAACTTGTTGTTGATGCTTGATGCGATCTTCCATTGCCTCATCCTTAGAAGTGCCATAAATGGGGTCATTTTTTCTGAAGCGTTATACCACCATTCAACCAGAGGTAACCACTTGACCCATTGATTTTTTTTTATCAAATACAAAGCAATGAAAAGATATCCTTCCAAAAATTTCTTCACTATCTTTTCTTTTCCATATATCTTGAGAGTTTGAGGAGTGGTAATTCCTACCAATGCACTATACATAACACACCAACCTATCAATGGCATCATTAGATATGTGGCTCAATGGTCTAGCAGTACTCTGGTTACTTCTTCGAAACCTAAATCTACTCTGGCCACTGCAACTTCCAATATTTGTGATAATCCTAAGAATCCTGGTAAAGCCCCAAAGGTAAATGTTGTCCAATCCACCGTCTTAGATAAATCCTCGAAAGGTAAGAAGAAGGGTAAAGGAAACTCTAAACAAGATACCCCTAAATAGGATTCCCCAAAACCGTCAACTGATGATTCATGTAAGCGAAAGCCTAAATACCCTTGCCTTATTTGTGATGAAGATCATTACACTAAGGATTTCCCTGGACGTGTTGAGGTAAGTCATCTTCTAAAAGGAACCATAGGGATGCCAGTTGTTCTGAAGGAACCTTTCCCATCTTAGCAACTGCAATTGGTAGACCAACCCCACGCTCAAACTTCTGGAAGCTCACAAGTGTTCATGAGTAGCTCATAACCGATTTTCGTAGCCACGAGATCAAAATATTATCCACCTCCTGAGAAACCTATGGTGGAGAAAGATACCACTCATGTACCCTCTTCCTCCACTTTACCCAGTTTTGTTCCTCTCCATATTGGTTAAACTAGCACTGATTCCATAATTTGACCACCCCCTAAAGGTGTTCTTCAGAAATCATCCTATAATCTGAATGCAAAAGCTGCCCAACACTACAATATTGTAGAAGACTTGGCTCAAGCACCCTCGGCAATGTCGGCCTTGGAAGTCCTTCAAATGTGTCCATCACAATGGAAGGGTTTTCTATCCACTATTGGAGGAATTGATCTCGCACATTCCAATTTGATTACTTTAGATCTTGAGAACCATGTTACTCGCCTACCACCTCAACTTGCTTTTCGCATACAAGTTGTTATGGGAAATATTACCCACCAGACTATTGTTGATGAAGGAGCCTCCACATGCATCGTGTCCATATCATGTTGGAAAGCCATTGGTTCCCTTCCTCTATACCAGTCTCCAAACACTTTAGAAGCTTTCGATGGTTGAAGTTTTTGCCCATATGGTATTCTCAACTCCTTACCCATTCAGTTGGAAGGAAATACAACCAATTTAGAAGTAGAAGTTGTTGACATTAATATCAATTACAACCTTCTACTTGGTTGGAGTTGGACTCATGCAATGTTTTGTGTGGTTTCTTCCCTTTTCTATGTGCTTCGTTTTCTGCACAAAGGGAAAATTATCACAGTTGATCAGGTGCCCTTATTTTCCTATGATTCTTCAATAGGTAATGTGCCTTATGTTTGGAAAACCAACATTCCTTACGAAAATTTCAAAGCCAGTCTTTTCAAATACTCTAACTTAATGGGAACTTTTTCCCTTCCTCCTCCCTCCAATGTTAACTCAATTAACATGATCTTGTCTAATAAGGGCCCATGGATCATCCCTCATCCTAACCAGATCGATAATTTTGGTGACACCATCCCGCTTAGCCCATTTGAGAAAGTTTATCAAACTATCCTTTTGGCTTCTGCAACTACATCTGAAACTCATGGTCGATTGAGATTTGTTCTAGACTTGTATCTACAAACTCCTTGGCTCAATTCTTCTGATTATGAAGATCATTTGAATGAGATGTTCCTTACTGATGAAATCATTGCTGAAGTCATGTCTCTTGAAGAAACCCCTTGGAATGATATTCATCATCGTTCCTCTTTTCTTCCTAGCCTTAGATCAATTCCTAGTTGTCTAGGAACCTTAATTTCCCCTTAAACGACTACTCCATTTCAGACACCCATCTTGGTTCACGAGGTGTTGTCTAAAGGTAATTTAGGGAACATTTCAGCAACCATGCCCATCGACATCTCAGTCAAACCTGGGATTGTCGAAAGAATTCACATAGGGGATTCTTGTTCTCCTAATGAGATTAAGATTCTATACAACCCTGTTCAAATAATTTCATTATGTCTTCGCCTAGAATTACCAAGAGACACTTGGCATTAATCCAAGTATTGTGGTACATGAGATCCCTACCTACCCGAATGCGCAAATTGTATGACAACATCTTCATTTGGTGCACCCAAGGAACGCAGTTGACATTAAGGATGAAGTTGAAAAACATCTCAACATTGGCTTTACTTACCCTATACCACTAACAGATTGGGTTTCCAACATCGTTCCAATAACTAAAGAATAGGGAACCATATGAGTCTGTGTTGACTATTGAGATATTAATCAAGCCCGTCCTAAGGATAATTACCCTACTCCCTTTATCGACCAGATTATTAACGAATGTGTGGGAAGTGAAATTTTCTCCTTTAAGGTTGGATTCTCTCTATATAATCAGATTAATATCCTTCCTGCTAATCAATACAAGACTTCCTTTATCTTTCCTTAGGGGAATTTCACCTACAAAAAGATTCCTTTTGGCCTGAAAATGGTTAGTGCAACCTTTCAATGAGCCATGTCCTATGCTTTCCACGATATTAAAAATATCGTTCAGACATATCTTGATGATTTACTTCCACACTAGCTTAAATGTCAAGACTATCCAACCCACCTTCGGGCGATTTTTCTTCGCTACTAACACTACAATATCCAGTTGAATCCTCATAAGTGTGTCTTTTGTGTTGAATCCAGTCATCTCCTACGCTTAGTAGTCTCCAAAGAAGGCATCCACATTCATCCTGTCAAAGTGGAGGCCATTGTCAGTTTTCCACATCCATCTTCCTTACAACAACTTTAGAGTTTGCAAGGAAAGGCAAAATTTCATCGTCGCTTCGTCCCAAATTATGTCGAGCTTGCCAATGGTTTTACTCACCTTCTAAGGAAAGGAGTCCCATTCATTTGGGATGACATTTCTCATAAGTCCTTTGATACTTTAAATTTCTCCCTCATTAGCACACCTTTATTGCATCCTCCGAATTACCATCGTGATTATCCCCTATACCTGGTCGTCGTTGACAATACCATTGGTATGGTGTTGGTTCAGGATGATGATGATAAAAATGAGCATGTTATATACTACTTTAGTTTAACCTCTATGATGCTAAAACTCAAAATGATCATGTAGAGAAGTTGGCATTGGTAGCAGTTCATATTGTCCAATGTTTTCGCCACTATATTCTTTTACGCAAAATTGTAGTGGTATCTGATTGCATCCCCATGACTTATATTCTGTCTCATCAATTTCTTGGGGGAAAATACTCCAAATGGATTTCCATCCTGCAATAGTTTGACTTATAGTTCACTAAATCAAAGAAATGACTTGTTTTTGCTAAATTAATTTTTGACCTTGCCTCTTTAAACACGACTCTTGTACCTAATGAGTTGATTCCTGATGAATCTATCTTCCTTATTAGCATCCACAATTGATGGTATGGAGAATTAGGGGATTTTTGAGGTCTAAAATGGGCCTCTTAAGGAAATTATAAAATAATAGTGGAAATAATAAAATAAGATTTGATTACATCATCAAATTTTAGAGGGAAAAAAAGAAAAAACTATTTTTTCAACTCGTATTTTCAACTTATCTCCCTATGGGTTTACTCAAATTTCAAGAGGAAATACTCGTTTGATGCATCATTTGATTCCTCATCCAAGGAGTACCCATGTTGCATACTTTCGATGGACCCTACTACATGAAAAATGAGAAATACATGAAAAACGTGATTGCAATCACGTTTTTTCATGTGTTTCTCATTTTCATTGTAGCAAGGTCCATAAAAATTATGCAACATGAGTACTCCTTGGATGGGGAATTAAATTTTGCATCCAATGAGTACTCCTGTTCGAAATTTGAGTAAAACCTTAGGGAGATAAGTTGAAAATATGAGCTGAAAAAGTAGTTTTATTATTTTATTATTTTTTAATCTTTTTACTTTTTTACTCCAAAAATGGTGAATCATCCCCCATGGTTGACATCATCATATTGAATCCTATTGGTTCTTATAAATTTTATTTTGGTTGTACATTTTTCTTAGGAGGCCCATTTTAGACCTCAAAATTCCCGTAATGATATCATCATATATCTCAAAACTCAAACCTTTAGATCAAAGATATCTCGCTCTAAGCAACGTCAAATTCAATACTAGTCTCAGCCCTATCGCATTATTGGGATACCTTATACCGCCTTGGTGTGGATTCAGTCCTTCGATGGTGTCTGACGCATGAGGAATCTGAGAAATCTTTAAATGACTGCCACTCTGGAGCGTGTGGTGATCATATGTTAGGGTATGATAGCACTCAAAATATCCTTCGTGTCGATTATTTTTGGCCCTCTATTTTTAAAGATTACATTCTTGTAGTCCAAAAATGTCATGCTTTCTAGGTCTACAACTGGAAACTACTCCTTTACTCCCAATTATCACCATTGGCCCATTTTCCAAATGGGGTGTTGATTTTATGACTTGTAACCCTCACTTGGTCGGGGGGCATGGATACATCATCGTAGATGTAGATTATTTCACAAATTGGGCTGAGGCGATGCTTTGTTTCTATTCAACCATGTCATAGCTCATTTCGATGTATCACAAGCTGTAGTCACTGACCATGGCTCCCATTTCTGAAATCACATGATGAGAGAACTCACTGCTCAGTTGGGCTTGATTCATGATAGCTTGAGTTTGTATTACCCATAGGCCAATGGCCAAGTTGAAGCTGTTAACAAATTTTTGGTCACAATGCTTCAATGGACCATTGGGATGCACAAAAAATCTGGCATCTCATGCTTTTTCCAGCATTATGGGCATACCAAACTGCTTCCAAAACGACAACTAGATTCACACATTTTCAATTAGTTTATGGTCTCGAAGCCACCCTTCCTATCGAATGCAAGATCCCATCTTTAAAACTAGTTGTCGAATTGCTCCTTGGTACTTCACCCAAGGAAGAATGATTACTTTATTTAGAACATCCTGACAAGACTCGTCAAATTGCCACATTGGTAACTGAGACTCAGAAACACAAGTTAAAGCTCTGTATGAAACAATTGTGACCCCTCGTGCATATGTATAAGGTGACCTAGTCCTATTATATGATCAAGCTAATGACAAATTAGGAGCCGGGAAATTCAAACCTATGTGGCATGCACCTTATATTGTGAAACATGTATTAAAAAGGGTGCATATGAGTTAGTTGGCTATGATGGCAATCAATTGTCTGAGCCCTGTGTTAGCGCTTGGAATTCACCTAGGCTGAGATAGACAAACTCTCAAGGCTACATCAAACCATTTCACCTCGTAGCTAGCCCTACGAGGTATGAGAAGGCTCTCTCGGGTCAGATTCGGTAGATCTTCAATATGATAAGCTGACCAATTAGGATCAAAGATATTAGGCTAGTAAATTGATAAGGGGGGTTGATTTAAAGATTTTTGGGTTTTTGGTGGCAATTGGAGGGAGTGCAATTCAGGGTGCGGGATTGAGCACAGTTTTTTGTAGGGGGATCTTTGGGGCAAGGTAGGAGTGAGCGTTGATGCCTTAATCTGAGATGGATGATCAGGGATGATAGAGAAGGAGCTAAAGAGGGAAAACAACCATTTGAGTCCTCTCTAAACAGTAGAAAACATAAATTTGAACAAACTAAAAAGCTGAGCATGTCAAAGCATGATTTCAAACTTTATCACTTCATCTGTCCAAATAGAAGCAAAAGAGAGATGTGGAATACATAAACAAACTTACAAGAACATGTAGAGAACACACCATCAAAACAACAATCCACAAGAATCCACAAGGATGTCTGTAAAACCCTGGCCTTCCTCTTCTTAAAATTGCATAGATAGATGTACAATATACAATAATGCTTTCTCCCACAAGAGTCCAACCTTCCAACCTCTCAAAATGACTAAGAAAACACATAATATAGGCAAGCTAACCTCTTCCCTTGCCTCTAGGGGTCGAGCTCATCCTTCTAGGAGCAGTTTGAACTAATCCCAAACTAAGCACTAGATAATAGGCAGCTCAACAACTTGCCTCTATTACTTAGCTAACTGATTCATGCATTAATTATTCACTTTTTACATCAAGAAAGCTTCTAGAAGAGTAAAGAGAGGTAAAATCTATCAAAGTGCCATGAAAATATTACATTTATCCATCATCTACAAGTAAAAATAATCAACCATAGTCAAAACAGTGGTTTTTGACCAAAAAAGTCAATTTTGGCAAAGTTAGCTCTCACATCCGCGCCCCCTGGCTCTCACTTCCGCGCACCTTTGCAGCAACTTTTGAGTGGGTTCCACTGGTCCAAATCAGGTGCAAGATGTCTCAGTAGAAAACTTGGTCTGTCTACTTTCCATCCCAAGTGGAATTTCTGAATTTGGAGTTGTTTTGCCCCCTCAAAAACCATTTCTCCCAAGGTCACTTTCTGCAACTCAAAAAGTGGGCAGAAAGTCAATTTTTTGATGTATTTTGAGCTTTTGGAGGCTCAAATCTCAAAATCAAGCTTCTCCCAAGTATTGGTAATTTTTCTCTTTGCATGCC
>APFE031198902.1:35373-49153 GCA_000404065.3 Pinus taeda
TGTTGTTATACCTTGAGAGCCATTGTCATTATTGGTGGTTTCTCTCGTGCATGTTAACGGTTTACATCATTAACCAGTAATTAGGTGGTTTACTTCCATGTTTGACTCCGACATGTCTATTCACATGGTAGGATTCATACTTTGGTTGGGTCAAAACATAGATGAAGACCCTGGGTTTCGTCTAATAAATCCAAGTTGCATGGAGTTCTTAGCTATTCATGATTGTACACATGATTCTTTCTATACGGATGGTTGTTTCCATGCCATGGGTCCGTACATATGATCCCTTCTATTCGGATGGTTGCGTCCATGCCATGGATCCATACGCGTGATCACTTCTATTCGGATAGTTATGTCCATGCCGTGGATCCATGTATTGTTAGATTCCTATTCAAAGATGTATTATTAGGCATATTTACATCATAGATGTCAGATATATTGTATCATTCTTGATTTGTAGGTCTCTTGAAGGTGTTTATTCAGGTTCTTTCCTTGACTTGTAAATTATTTCACCCATCACTCCCTGTTCTTCCTTCATGCTTTAGGCAACATCTGTTACATAGTATTTTTTCACACTTCCTGTCCCGTATATTGAAGCATCAAAATGACAAAAATTTTCATTGTATTCACCACGAAACATATGTAGAAGCATCCTTGAAGAATAGAAGAAAATTTTCCCTAAAAGAGTTCCTAAGAGAACTTGTCAAAAACCTAGTTTTCAGGATCAACACGTTTTGCACCACTGGTGACCCGTGTTGGTAACTGGTTGCACTCTTCTAACCTAGCGTTGTCAGCGTGGCTTTTTATAGGGAAACCCACGTTGAACCTCTTCAGGAATTTTTTCCTAAAGTGGAGGAGAAGATTCTCTTAATAGAAGCGTCGTGAGTAGCGAGTTGGTTACAGGTGAATATGTATTAGAGCGAGATCTCCCATTCTTGGTCCTTGATCCCACTCTCATGGATCTTCCCCTTGATTTGTGGAACCTCTCCCTCCTTTTATGGATCCTTAACTCCCTCTCCTTCCCTATAAATGAGATTCCTACTATCCATAACTTGTTGGCCATTGCTTGGCTTCATTCCTATGCTGAAATTATGCCTAAACACTGCCCATTTTGCTAAGGAGACGGACTGCTTGAAGGTCTTGGCTATGACTTGGAAACTCATCCAAAGGAGGATTCCAACATAAAGGCTTAAGTGGTTGTATGATTTCTCATTTTATATTAATAAATACATCATTTGTTCAATTTCCATAAGTGTGTAAATCATTACTCATTTAGTATGATGCTCCTTGATCTGTCATATAGTTTATGTCATAATGAATTATGCTATGTATGTTTGTATCGTCTTTGTTTGATCTTCATTGCAGGTATTCATCCACGATGGTGTAAAGAGGATTGAACTTGGAATCGAGAATATTGAGGATGAAACCAATTGGCATTTAGCATCAGAGTGAGGTAGGTCATCTATCTTACTTTGTATTTTCTGATATAAACTAGGAAAGTTTGCACATGTTTGTCTAGTTTGTTGCTAGATCCTCTTATAGGACCAGAGAGGTTGATTTTGTCCATAGAAGGGATTGTCTAGACAACAATCCTGCCCCCGTTTTGATCTAAGTGCTCTTCAGTAAGGACCATGAGATCCTTCGTCCTATCGGATTTTTACTTCTTATTTTTCTTTGAGGCAACTTCGTCCTCTGCCTTCCTCTTTTCTGTGGCATGTTTTTCTATTTCTGACTTTTTTGTTTCCTTCGTCTGCTCATCTCCCTCAGGGGGATCTTGCTGACCCTCATCATGCTACTCTTCCTCCTCTGAATCATGTTCATCTTACTCATCTTTTCCACTGGCTTCACCATTCTGTGAACTGTCCACCTCTTCTCCTTTTGTCTCACTGTCTCTTGTTACCTCTAGCATAGTCATCCATTCTTCAGACCATTATTGTATATGCGTCGCAAGATTGTCTTCAGTCACCATATATGGCAAGGCATGCCATTTCTTCTTTTCATCCCTGCGTGCTAGTATGTAAACCTTGTGAAAATATGCTTTGAACTTCGCCACAAAGCTATACTGCCCATATAAGCTTGGTGAGAGTCTGGATTGCTAGTTCACTAGGATGTGTAAATCCATGTGGTATAATACAAAAAATATTATTTTTTCTTGTGCGCATGACACATTGGTGGTAAACCACAATGTATCATACCTCACAGCTTCACAACTATCTATAGGCACTTGAGGGAACTACAACTCCTCTGGTTCTCTCCACGCCAACATAGCAATAATCAAAATCAACCAAGTGTAGTGGAAAGTTATACCTTTCTCTTGGACCTCAAGGCAGTTGTCCAAGAACTCCTAGCATAGGTATCTGACATAGTTATATTGAACCCTGTTGGCACTCTCCGTGTCTAATGACACCACTGACATAGGAACTTTGTTTGCGCGACATTTCCTCATAATCTTCCTAGCCAATATGTGCACAATGAAGTGAACTGCTTGGTCACTGATCGAATTTATATCATAACCCATCTTTCCTTTAACCAGCCCAAACTTTTTCTTCATATTTTCCACTAGAGTGTAGTCATGTTCCTTTCCAACAAACTCCTCTGCGGGGTTTTATCCTTGGTATGGAAATATTATGATTCTTCATATCAGCAGAAGGTCTATAGGGATCTTATCAACCATAAATTTCCATCATGCACTAGCACGAGCGATTTCCTTACACATGCTATGCTCCCCGCACTTCTGCCGAAGTGTGGCATGTTCAACATATTTAGTAGTCTTGACTGCGCCAACCCATATGCCCATTGCTTTGGCTCTAAGCTCATCACTCCAATGTCCAGGTGGTGCACATGTTTCAAATATCGGTCTGGTGTGAACTGAGGGTACTTCTTCCTGGCGTTAAAATCATAATCCATGAACTTAAGCTATAGGATTTTCCCTAAAACTTCTCCTTTAAAGGGCACTACTTCCGGTAATAAGGGTGTAAACGTGCCATACTTCGCATATTTTGATTCTTTTATAGGTTTACCATTTGGTTTCCTCGGCAAGATGTATGGTGGTAGGGGTGATAAAAATACTGCACCGCCTTCCTCTGCCTATATCTCCTCCACTTCTTCGTCACTGTCTCTGACTAGCTCGGGCTTTTGTTGAGGTCTAGCTATTTTCTTATCTTGTTTCTTCTTGCTTCTCACTTCCTTAGCCGAATTCTTCCTCGGGGATCTCTTATGGTTCTGCGGTGATGATGTTGTAGTTGATGCTACTGTGGGTGTTGCCACTGTGGGAATTTGAGTTGATGTTGCAGGCATACCAGTGGTTACTATGGCAGTTGCTTTCATGACTCCTTGTATGCCTCTTTTGTCGAATATATGCAAAAATCCTTCAGTTGATAGGATGTTCATGCTGAAATTCTCTACACTTATTCGCAATATCAACACTCAAGCTCTCGATTCGACAAAGTTCATAATCTGGGCGAGAGACAACTTATTTATAATAATTAGACACTTCAAATCCCATCATTATATTTGATTTTGCCCATATTGCATTCAGATTTAATCATTAATTTCATATCTATCTTTAGATTTTTCCAATCTATCCTCATAATGAAAGTTTCCGCGTATCTTTCCATTTTAATGGTCATATTTTTTCTTTTGGGCGAACCTCGACGCATCCCATAGTATAGTGCACATCCCATCTTTTATTGTGGCTAATGCGAACTTCAACATACTCCAGACTGTAGTGAAATAACTTCCTATGTCGAAGCTCTCTGCAACATAGTGTATAGTCTAGAGTTAGGATGGGGTCCCCTGGGTCAGTTTTGGGGCAAAAGCCCAAGTTTTGGGACAAAACCCCAAGCTTTGATGTAAAGTCTCCGCTAATTATGGTCACGGAGTGCATAGCTAGTAAAGAGTCAAAAAGGGTTTTACCCTTATTTTATGTAAGTTTGAGTCGGCTTTTTGAAGATCTACCCATTGTCTTCAGACCATGGGATTGTATAAATAGATGTGTCTTAGAGAGTCTAAGGAAATTAAGGAAGAAGTTTTCTATGGGTATGATGAAGGAAGATTAGCAAAGAGATAGAAGTCTTAGAGAGGAAGAGGCTCTGCAGCTGAGGGCACAGAGGCCTAGAGTAGAAGTCCACAGTTGAGTGTGTGGACCTCTACAACTGAGTGCGGAGGGAAGTATTGAGTCTGTAAGCTTAACTGAATATCAATAAAGAAGATTATTACAGAAATTATTGCTTTTATCTCTTTACTCATGTTATGTATGAATGCGCTTATGATGTGATGAATAATGGTTTTATGAAATAATGATGTATTGATGTGCGACTTTACTTTATCTATATTGTTATCTAAACACAATTGATGTTAAGTGTTTACGTGAAGATTATATCGTTGTCTATTAAAGTTATCAAACACTTAAGTAGATCTAAGAAAATACTAGTTTAGGAGTAATTTATGGTGCGCATAAGTGACTAATTCCCCTGTTCAAGGTTCACAAAAGCCAGTCATAGACCTTCGCAGAGGTTTAGAGGCTAGTTAAAGGAAGTTACATCGATAAGCCATAAAGGCTTATTGGTCTGCACGAAGGTAGATCTAGGTCACAAAAAGGACATCACACTGATCTCTAGGTGCGGAAACTTGGTTCCAAAATCCCCCCATACTACTTTTGGTGAGACTTCAGTCCGCACTCTGCGGATTGACATCAAAAGGGCCAGTAGTGTAGGGATTTGTTTGGTGCAACTAACTCTGAACTTGGGTTAGGAGCCACTAAGAAAACAAATGGTTCCATTTCTGGGACCAAGATCTACATAAAGAGATGTGTTATGTTGCATCACTGGAATCCGAACAAAAAGGAAATTGAGGATTGGTTGGATAGAAAGATCCATGAATTCGGGGTGCAAGAGAACAAAAATTCGCACCTGAGAAAAGAACAGTGGTTGGACAGATATTTATACACAAAAATACATGATATTTTATTCTCTACCTTCTCGATCGAACTATATGAGTGGATCGCTAAATTGGCAGACGACCAAGGAAGGTGGAGGCTTGATGGTCTGATAGTTTGGACCCTGGAGCTAGTGCGGAGGTTAGAAGCTTCTGAAGATTAGATCGTGTGCGATGTTGACCACTGGCTTGATCGAGTCATAGGAGGATTTGTTACAGAGTTCGCAGTTGATACCTCAGTCAGTTACAGCGAAGCAGAGTGATGCTTCTTCAAGGGACCGCGAGGTAAGTATTTGAAATCTTTGAATACTTGGATTATGATGCTCGTGTGAAAAGTGGGTTATGTCGTTGCCTTGATGTTTGGATCTACACGAAGTGGGAAGCTCTTCAAAAATAAGGGAAGAACAGACCCTGAATATATTCGTTGATTGAACCTCCTTCAAGTGATGATGAGGGAGTGGTACAAGCCTCACTGTGAAGCATTGTCCAGTTGATAAGGCAGGGTTTTCCGTGAATACATCATCTGCCCATGCCACCTCTACCCTTGCCTCCACATCATACACCTCCGCCCACACCGCCACCACCGTCGCCATTTAATATATCGAATACGATGAAGCTGCCAGTTTTTAAGGGCTTAGGAAGCAAAGATCTGAATCATTTTTGGTTTGTGTCGAAGTCTGTATGGACTGCACAGCAGATTACGGGTGATAATATAAAGAAGGAACAATTGGTTACTGCTCTATAGGATCGCACGTTGACATGGTACATTGAGTATTGCACTGATTACCCACTGGCATCATTAGCAGACACTCAGACTACTCTAAACAAAGAATTCGGTAAGCCTACGTCTGAAACACAATCAGTAGTTGGGTTCAAATAAATCATGATGAGGGTCGGCGAAACACCTTGGAAACTGGATCAAAGGCTGAAGTGTTGGATCCACAAAGCTAATATGAATATGACAGATAGTCATCACTGTGATTGGTTTATAGCTGTGCTCCTTCCCCACTTAAGGATTGCTTTATCACAAAAAAAGATAGGAACTTAGGCAGAAGCTCTAGAGATTGTGATGAGATTGCATGAGACACCTATTGAGGACATTTCTTTGGGGGTTCAACAGATTCACACAGAGTTGTAGAACCTCTGCCTAGAGTTGTAGTGCTTGAAAAGAGAAAAAGCGGCCCGACCGGAGGTGTGCGAGGAGTTATGGTGTCTCAAGTGTAAGATCCAGGGGCATGACAAGGATCATTGCCCTGTTTTTGTGAATTATATCTCAGGAGGGGGACCAATGCCCCTGAGGTAGGAAGCTCCAGTATTACCAAGCACAGGGCCCATGCTATGGTGTGATATTTGTCAGGTGGCTGGAAAACATGTAACGGATAATTGTCATTTGCTATAGAAGTTTGTACAGACGCCGCAACAATTATTCTGCAATTTCTGTAAATCGGTGAGCCACGATGAGCGTAATTGTCATAGCTATGAATTGATGATGGAAAGGATGCCTACATATAGAATGCAAACAGAGACTCGGCCTCCGGATCAGGGCAATGGGGGAGCGCACGAAGGATATCAAGGGCACGGATAAGGCCGAGGAGGAGGAGGACCTGGTAGAGGTCGTGGACAAGTCATTTGTTATAATTCCATAAAATCGAGCACTATGTATGGGAATGTATGAGTTAGAGATGCCCATCATGTCAATACTGCACTCAATTTGACCACGCAATAGAAGAATGCTCTGTACTGATAGCCAATATGTGGGAGAAAAAGGCGCAGCCTCAGCATCCTACCTAGAACCTACAAATGATGAGAACCAAGCCCCACGAAGAGGACATGGATGTGAATATTGTGCTACAAAGCGGGATCACAACCGGTGATGATAAGGGAAAACAACCTGAAGAAGGTGGATGGGTCTGCAAGGCCCCGAAGAAGGAGACTGGGTTTGATATGGAGTGTGCAAAGGAAACGTTCATGGAGGCAAAGAAAAGCTTCACAGAGACATCTACTTCAAGGAGCCAGGACAAACTACCAGAAACCAACGCACCTACAGAGGTTGACCCCTTTGTGGTTACCACCTTCTTGGAGACTTGTATGAAACTACAAGGCGATAGCAAGGCTGTAAAAAGGCTACAAGATTTGATAAATAAATGCACTAGTAAGAAAAATTCTCTTGATGGACCCCATGTAATCTGAAATATTGGTAAGCATAAGGCAAGGACAGGGCGTGAGATGAGGCTTACTGCACAAATAGGAGACTATGAGATGGACCAAGTTATTTTGGATTTGGGGTCTGATGCAAACGTATTGCCTAAGCAGACTTGGGAGAGAATGGGGAGACATGCGCTGCAGTGGTCTTCGATTCAACTAAGGATGGCGAACCAGCAGAAGATTATCCCTATGGGACGTCTGCGAGCGCGTTGGCTGATTTTGAAGTGATAGAAATTGTTGATGACAACAACCCATACCTTGCACTCCTTGGAATTGATTGGGCTATCGATATGAATGGGGTCATAAATTTGAAGAAGCAGACGATGTCATTTGAGAGGAAATCACTTAGCATGGTAGTACCATTGGACCCTACAGAAGGATCGTGCTACACTGAACCAGTCCGTGACTATGAGGAAAGTGATGATGATTTGGATCAAATCTATAAAATAACAGTGTGAGACCAAGATTTGGTCAATCCAATAGCTGATGGATGGATTTCATGGGACCGCGAAAGTTCCTGTACATCAGAATTGGATGAAGAATTAGTACATTAGCAGAATAGGTTGCACAAAGTATCTGCGTTGCGTTGCAATATGATGACTAAATCGCTGCACTATGTGTCCTCAGAGGTATGAAATTTACCTTATTATGATGGTTTAACTGATGTGGATAAATTTTTGGATGCTTTTGAAAGAGAAGTCCTGGAGGATCATCACTTCCAAGCATTGGATTTGGCATTGCGCGCTACCCCACAAAGTGGTGGGGTATACACAAAGACAACTTTGATGAATGGCGTGATTGCAGGAGGATGATGAGGATGTGATTTGGTCATCCTAAAGTACGGTTAACTGAGAAATATGATGGGAGAAATGATTTGTTCGATGATTAGCTAAAAGGACTAAAGTTTATGGAATAGAGTCGTAGCCAGAGTGGGTGCATTTATTCTGTCACACTTTGGATATAATCCCAATGAATTGGTATCTGGAAACGGAGCTCCAGCACAACACCACGGAGTGGGATATCTTGCAATAGGGATTCGTGATGACCTTCAGTTTTGAATATGGGTTCGAATGCATTGATGAGGTGCTGCAGGAGGTTAAAGCAATGATCTTCTGAATTCCACAAGATCCATTGGATTTAGTTCAGCCAGATTGGAGCATCCAGCTACACCATGCGTTGGAGTGTTATAATATGACTATTGAAGGGGGGGATGAGGATCCAAGAAATATCAATATTCCAGAAGTGGAAGGCCACCATGGTTGAAGGTCCATAGATAGAGAACCCAGATATCACCGCTTTGCTGAAAACTAGGCAGGTAAATATTGGTACTGAAGCGGAGCCTAAATTTGCGAAGATCGGTGATTATTGGAATGTTGCCGTATTGGACAAAGTTACTGAGTTACTTCGCGAGTACCAGGATCTTTTTCCTACAAAATTTTCAGACTTGAAAGGCATCATAGGCGATTTGGGAATGATGAAAATAAATTTGAAGCTGGACGTGAAGCCCGTTAAGCAGAGGCCATATCGCCTTAATCCTAAATACAAGGAAAAGGTCCACTTGGAATTAGACAAGATGATTGCAACATGTATTATTGAACTTGTGGAGGAATCTGATTGGGTGAGCCCAATGGTAGTTCAGGAAAAGAAGCAGAAAGATGAAATAAGGATTTACGTAGATCTGAGAAATATTAACGATGCCTGTGTTCATGATCCTTTCCCGACGTCATTTACTGATGAGGTACTGGACAATGTTGGAGGATAGGAGGCCTACTCATTTACTGATGGGTTCTCTGGGTACCATCAGATCAAGATTGCACCAGAAGACAGGAGTAAAACAACCTTCACGATACAATGGGGGTGTTTTTAGTATATAGTGATACCCTTTGGACTCAAGAATGCGTCTGTGATATTCTCGCGCGTAGTCATCATGACATTCAAAGAGTTTATTCACAAATTCTTGGAGGTATATTTTCATGATTGGACTGTGTTTGGGTTGGTAAAGTGCCATGTAGCTAGTTTGTGATTAATGTTGGATACGTGTCGAAGGTATCAAATCGCGTTGAACTTGAAGAAGTGCTTGTTCTGTGTCCCCTTTGGAATCTTGTTGGGTCATGTTGTGTGCAAGTAAGGATTAATGGTGGATCTATCTAAGATCACAGTGATGATCAATTTGGAAGCCTTGTGGAGCGTTAAACAGTTGTGCGCAACGTTGGGCCATACTAGACATTATAGAAAATTAATCAAAGCTTACACTCAGATTACCACGCCTATGGAGAAGCTATTAAATAAGGATGCTACATTCAGTTGGGATGAAGAATGTCAGTGCAATTTAGATGTATTGAAAGAAAAAATCTTCACTGCATCGATCCTGGTTTTCCAAGATTGGAAGAAGGAATTTCATGTGCATGTTGATGCCTCGTGTATTGCGCTAGGGGTAGTGCTGACACAGGTTAGTGAAGGAGAGCTGGATCATCCTATAGAATTTGCGAGTAAAACGTTGTCAAAGGCTGAAAAGAATTATTTGACGATAGAGTGCGAAGGATTGGTTATGGTGTATGCACTCCGCAAATTTAGACATTACCTGCTAGGTGGACATTTCAAAATGTACATAGACCATTCTACATTGAAGTATCTAGTCAATAAGCCCATGTTGTTGGGGGGGGGGGTAAGAATATGTAGATGGTTGTTGTTATTTCAAGAATATGATTTTGAGGTAATTGTGAAACTAGGAAGGTTGAATGCAGGACTTGACCATCTGTCATGCATTGAGACAAGAGAGGAGCCTACTAATTTGGAGGAAGGGTTGCCTGACGCGCAGCTCTTCGCAATGCGTGTAGCAGATAACTACTTCACAGAGATTATCCACTTCTTGAAAACAGGGACGGTTCCAGAAGGATACACCAGTCAGCAGAAGAAAGAGTTGGTGGTACACGCGACATATTTCTTAGTAATTGCAGGCCATTTGTATAAGATGGGATCAGACAAAATACTTCAATGATATGTGCCCGATTTTGAGCGAAATAGTATCCTCACTGAAACTCATGGAGAAGCTGCGGGAGGACAATATCTAGGAAAAGCGACAGCACAAAAGATTTTGTGCGATGGGTTGTGGTGGTCATCATTGCATAAGATTCTAAAGCATATTATAGGGCATGCGATGCATGTCAGAGAACGGGCAGACCATCACGGAGGGATGAGCTACCTTTGAATCCGCAGGTATCATTGCAACCATTTGAGAAATGGAAAATTGATTTCGTAGGGCCGATTCAGCCCCCAGGCAAGAAAATAGGTGCACGTTATATCATCACCGCGACTGAATATTTGACCAAATGGGCAGAAGCGCAGCCTATGAAGGACTATACAGGGGAAACTGCAGCAACATTTTTGTTTGACTATGTATTGACTAGGCTTAGTTGCCCGAAGGTATTGATGAGTGATCGCGATACACATTTTCTCAATGAAACGATCAACACGTTGATAGAAGAGTTCTGGGTTTACTATCAGAAAAGTAGACCATATCATCCTCAAGCCAATGGAACAGTTGAGGCTTTCAATAAGATATTGGAGAATGCGCTGACGAATATTTGCAACGCGCATCAGAATGATTGGGATGTGCGCGTATCGACAGTATTATGGGCATACAAGACTACTTGCAAAAAGCTGACAGGTCAGACACCTTTTCGGTTGGTCTATGGTGTAGAAGTTGTCATGCCTATGGAATATATTGTACTTATTCTACGCATAGCAGCATTCACAGGAATGGTGGACCATAGAGCCCTGGAAGAGCGGCTCACGCAGTTATAAGAACTCAAAGAAGATATATTTTTTACTAGATTCCATCTACAGGTTCAGAAAGAGCGTGAAAAATATTGACATGATCGGCACATCAAACTGTGCACCTTAAGGGTAAATGACTTAGTTTTATTATATGATAGTAAGTTTGCTAAGTTTGGGGGAAAGTTCCAAATGAACTGGCTGGGGCCATATGTTGTCAAAGAAATTATAGATGGCGGCGCAGTTCAATTCGCGAATTTGAATGGAGAACCATTTTCGAGAAGGGTAAATGGAAGCCGATTTAAGCCATACACAAGGAATCTGGCCCAATGACTACATGACGACAACACAGTCTTAATGCTCCAAGTAGCGGCAAGGGAGCGCAGGACTATAAACTAAAATGCCCGGTTTGTAGAGCTACGCGATAGAAACGCTGCACGAAAAAGAGTGATGTCACAGTATTAGAAGATGCGCGAAGGAAGCTGTGATATGGGGGGAGATACTGTGCAGTGCAGCTAGAAAGTGACTGTTAGAGTCACTGTTCATGATTTGACAGCCAAGAGACGATTAAGAGGAGTAGGCGGCTGACATTTAAGATTGAAATCTTTGTGGATCTGCCACCAAATTAGCATTTATGGATGGATTTTGGGGGGAATGGTCGAATTTGAATTCAAAATCTCCTATAAATTACGCATGGTCGTCCAACAAAAAACACTTTTCATCCTTAGAGTTTCTCTTGCATTGTGTTGTTTATTGCCTATGAACCGCTCATATTGGGAAGATCTAGTCGCAAGCCCTGCATTCGCCAAGTTATCAGAGTTGAATAAAAAATTCATCCTGGAAAAGATGCTAGGACCAAGCCTCGCGAAGACTATAAGTACTGGTGGAGATGTCACTTCTGAGGGAGCGGTTCCAGAAGTCATGAGCGTGGAGGCTTCGACTCCTATGCCTATGACACCAAGGTCGTAGGCTAAAGCCTACACTAGTGCGGGAAGTCCCCAAACCCAAGAAAGAAAAGCAGAAGAAGCCAATGCTAGTACACAAGTCACTGAGGAAGCACCTTTCTACCCAGGCCCAGAAGAAAGAAAAATAACTGGCGAAGGATAAGGGGTAAGTAGTGGATTTAGAGGCCGAAGAGGGCATGGAGGATATAGATTTCGAGGGCATGGATCCCATCTCCAAATTGTTGGATTATATCCCTCTGCGTAATGGAAAAGTGAATATCACTAAGGATCTAGATGCAAAAAAATTCCTTATCCATATGCCTCTACTACCTGAGAGCATCACATTTGAAGGTTTGTGCTTAGTGCAGATTCCCCATTTAAATTTGGAAGACTAGGATTTGGCAGACCATGAGAGGTTCCCACACCTCGCAACGGAGAACTACATGAAGCGGGTGTACTATAAAGAGTCTAGAGTCACTACGTTGGAGCTAGTGGGGTGGATTCGTGGAGTGAATTAATCGGGGTTACTGAACCTGCTATGGGTGCCCCACTACCACCGCCCCAACATCAATCTCAAATGTATCAAGCAATTGCTGACTCTAGTGCATGATGGGTGTTTGTGGTTGAGCACGCCTATCCCCATCACTGACATGTTGGTCCATCGTATCACACTTATGCCACACCCAGGCTTGAATCCAGACAAGGAGATTGGCGGAAATACCAATGAGCGTGACCTGGCCGAAAGATGAAGAAGAAGTATGACCTAGTCAAGAAGTCACGCAGGTACTTCATAACGTTTACCACCGACCCCGTTGTGAAAATTTCCACGCAGATCCTTGCTGGTAAGGTCATGAGGAAATGTCGCATGGACGAGGTTCCCACGCCAGTAATTTCATTATTTGCACAATGCGTGAAGGGCGTGCAGTTTAACTGGTCGCGCTACCTTTGCAGCAAATTCCTTGCAAATTGTCACGAGGCTTAAGACGAGAGAAAAACCTTCCACTACGCGTGGTTGTTGCCCTCCATTTTGTTAGTTGCTTGGGAGCTACAGAGGATAGCTAGTTTCCTCCCTTGGAGAATGTGTTATCACTCAGAATTTTCTCAAGGTTAAAGAAAGAAATTTCCAAGGTAACCACAAACCAATATTTTAAGTACAGAATCTAGCCAATCTGTACTCAGAGAGGGCTCTCTCTTTATGATTTAGCTTTGTTTTATAAGATATTAGGCTAGGTATGAAATCTTGGGGGTTTTTATTGTGTTTGGTGGTGGAATTTAGAAGCAGATGGATAGAACTGAGTATCTCAGGCCATTGGGCTATGGAGTCAACTGAAGATGGCTTAACTGGATCATGTTTTTTAAACAAAACAGGGCTTCACAGGGCAAGATAGTCAAACAAGGGACAAATGATAATTTGAAGGGGTGAAATGGTCTTAAAAGGGAAGAAGGGCAGTTAAGAATCCTTTAACAAGTTTTAAGAGGAGGGAAATTGGGTGATCACTAATAAAAAGCAACTAAGAATTTCTTATTAATGACCACAATGATAAACTAAGAAGCAAGGAGCAGTTAAGAATTCCCTGCCTATGATAGCTTAGAAGAAAACATTAAGAATATAAACGATTTTAAAGACAGAATGCAGTAAAGCTCTTTCTAAAATATACTTTTTCATTTATCATTAAGATATGGAACACATATGAATATTTAAACAAGAAAAATGTAAAAACATAAGATATAGAATACTTATTTGTTTCTCGTTTGACACAGGTATCCTGTAAAAGTCCTTTGCTTTATTACTTTGTCCAGCCAGCCATACTGTTGTCACAAAATCACACACTAAGGGCTGCAACCTAGTGATATCTTATGCAACTGTTTCAGACCAGGCTTTAGACCAAAGATTAGCCTCCTTGGTCAGAGAGGGCTCTCTC
>APFE031198911.1:0-10353 GCA_000404065.3 Pinus taeda
ATGTTGGGTCCCTATAATACTAGTGATTACCCCATTACTATTGTAGTTATACCCCTTATTAATATTGTTGTGCCCCTATTGCCCCCATATTGTTATTACTGTGGCCCATAGAATCCCTCTATTGTTATTCTTGTGGATTTATATTATTATTGTTAGGTCGGCTAGATTATATTGTGACTCCTTACACTCCTACATATAGAAAGGAGGTTTTGTCATTTGAATAATCCAAGAATTGTTCATTTATGTAATGTAAAGGAGGTTGCCCCCTCGAAGACGTTGAATTCTAAGGCATTGGTCTATCTTTTCTATATTTTCTTGAGCTGGTTTCATAACACATTATCTAGTTACCGCGCACGACCATACCAACCACTTCCCATGAACTCATGCACGAAAATTATAACTATGTCAATATATGCATAATGGCGTATAGAAACTGACATGCATAACAAGTGCATAACTAACACACATTCCTGACAAATAAATTTGAAAACAAAGCCATCTACTTCCACATGACAACACAACTATAAAATTGACCACCATCGTGCATACATAGCAAGGACATAGACCACCATCATAACAAACACATATGAAACCAACATGTATGCATGACCAACACACCGTCCATCTAGTCTAAGGGGTGATCTAGGCTCTGATACTCTATAACGCCCTCCCAAAATTACCCATGTTAATGAATTTTCTATGGAAAACATGTGCCAAGAGGCCACTATGATTTGATTCAACTCCCCATATATAGTTAAGGAAGTGGAATTGACAAAACCAAACCAATCTGACCTTCCTCGGGAGCTACAGACCCTTTAGGAGGTAACCAACCCTTCTAGGTGCTTAACCCCTAAGCTAGCTTGACATTTTAGTGATCTAGACCCTTAGCCACTCCCATGACAATACATGCATCCAACTCAGGTCTTCCAGTCACTCCCACAACAAGCCATGCCAACAACTCTGTACTTTCTCACTCAATTATGAGCCAGCAACCCTGGATTTTGAGCCACTTTTTCAAGGCTAGGTTTCAGGCCATTTCCTATAGCTTTGTGAAACCTTCAGAAATGTTAAATAATAAGGGAATAAGGATACTAGTACAATCATTGGTACAATCCCTTGAATAGACCCCTACTAGCCATCAAAGGCATTTCGTAAAAAATATCACAAATATGTAATCTGCAGGTGTAAAGGATAGTTTTAAGCATAGGGGTCTCATACTCATATAAGAATCACTAAGAAGCATTCATGCCTCAACACAGTAGGTACAGTTTCATCCATTGGTTCATAAATACATTTTCCGTTCATTTACAAGCAAAACATGATGAGATCCATACATAACTCTTGTCATAAAAGATATACATAACCAACATAATAGCAAGAGAAACACTAAAGAAATCAAAACCATATGATCCACATATAAACTAGTATAATACTCATAGAAATAACCTCATATTGATCGTGAAAATTTTTAGCTTTGGATGGGACTACAACATTCCATCCAACTATAGAATGGCTGAGCCAAATCTCTCTTTACCCATTCACCCCCATGCCATATTCGAAGCATGAACGTTGGATCTCATAAAACACATCAATTCAACACCATCTAGGGCTTCCAAAGGCCAACCACCTCAACCCATCAAACAGTGGTTCCACCTCACCAGCGGGCATCACAAAACTATCATCAGATTGGTCTCTATCCAAGCCTTCCAGGGCTCTAGAGCATTTGTTCTAACTAAGGCTCAATGACTAGTAAATCAACCCACAACTTATACCTGTTGGTTTGTGTTATATTCTCTCCACAACTAGCCCAAGTAGTCAATCAAAGGGTTAGAAGGGGGGTGGAGCGTCCCCTTTGTTGCACTGATTCCGTAGCGAGGGGAGTCACAGGGGGTTTACGAGTTGCAATTAACCCCACTCTATGGGGTCCAGGGTAGCTCACCGGAAAATTTTGGTTTTGGACCCTATATTAGGTTGGGTGGATGTACCTATGGTTTTGTTCATGTTTTTTGCACATTGTTTTGGACACGATGGTTTTCGGTCCATAGCATTGGTTGCTTTGACATGTATAAATATGTATTGTAACATTGAAAGGAATATAAAGAAGAATCAAGCTCATAGTCCGAGTTTTCGGATTCAAGGGAAAATTTTTGTGTATGTGTTTCTTATGTGTTATGCTATTGCATTGTTTATTTTCTGTGTCTTAGAATTCGTATGCGAGTAATTTTTGTATTGGGTTAAAACCTACATTTGGTATCAAAGCTTTTATGGCTTCAAGGGGACACCTTTGCTGCTGAGGGGTTTTGCTTGGGCCTATGGTAGAGCATGTTCAGTGGGAGATCTCCAAGATCGATTCTGGTGGTGAAAGAAGATGGCGAGCAGTGGAAAGATAGAGATCAAGAAATTTAATGGTCAGAGTTTTGAGTAGGGTAAACTCAAGATGGAGGATATGTTGGTGGATAAAGATTAGTGGATCATGGTAGATCCAGGTACTAAACCAATGAGAGTGTCTGATGAAGAATGGAAGAAGTTAGATTAGAATCCAAAGAGCACAATACGATTTTGTGTCTCAGATTTAGTATTGTTGAATGTATCAGGGGAAGCTACAACTAAGGCTTTGTGGGAAAAGTTAGGGACTTTGTACCAATCTAAGTCTCTAGTGAATAAACTCTTCCTACATAAAAAGATGTATAACCTGAGGATGAAATATGGAGACTCGGTGACAGAGCATCTAAATGTGTTTAATACTATGGAAAGTTACTTATCGTATGTTGATATCAAAAGTTCAGATGAAGATAAGTGCATTAGTTTGTTGTGTTCTCTACCAGATTCATGGGATAGTCTAGTTATTGCAATAGGTAGCAATGCAACTGCCTTGCAGTTTGATGAAATAGTCTCATCCTTATTGACGGAGGAGATGAGATGGAAAAATATGGAGAGCTAGAATGATGACGCCTTGTCTGTATGAGGGTGGTCCTAGAACAGAAACAAAAATAAATCATGGAGTGGAAGATCTAAATCTCCAAAAAAACCTATAAAGGTGGTGTGCCCGAAATGCGGAAAGGAAGGGTACTACAAAAGGGACTGTAAATTGATGTAGGAGCATGCGACTTGGAGGGAAAAAAATTCAAACTTATTCCAAAAAAAAAAAAAAAAACCTATAGGCAAAGGAGTGGGGTCCTTTAGCCATCGATTTCCATCCTTTTCTAGTTTAGGATAAGAATATAATTTAAGAATAAACTCATGTTGTAATAATCGCTTTATGGATAAGCTATAATAAGTTTTATGGATAATTGATTTAATCGCTTTATGTAATTGGCATGCTTTTGTAAGGATAAGGATTGATTGGGCTTTATCTATTATTTTAAAAAGAATAACGGGACTTCTCTGAGTTAGTCGATCTTGTAGACATTGTCATCTTTGAAACACTCTTTATGCATATGAATTTATGGTTCTTTCCCAACTAGAATTTGTATGTATATTTGGTTGCAGTTCTTTACTTTTGAACCTTGTTAATGGTGATTCAGCTCTATTTTCCCTATTAATATTTGCTTTAATCTTATTAACATGTTTTTCCCTTATATTGGCACGCCTTGTTTCCATTATAAGCATTGTTGAGCTTCCAAGCAGAAACTCTATTTTACATAGGAAAACTGTGGAATTACTTAGCTGAACGAACTTATAGACATGATATTTTATTAAATTTGGCTCATACCCATATCAAGTTTGAACCATTATCACATTGCAGAACCACAATAGAGTGTGAAGAACCTTTGGAACCATCGAAGTCTAAAACTCCAATAGCTCGGACCCAAAATACTATAGAGAAGGGTGGAAAGGTTGTCGGGTCGACGAGACTTATCGTCTGCCAAGCCCGGAGTGGGAGGTAACTAGCATTGGTGTATTGAAACCACCAATAGCGATTGCTGAGAGCTCATGTGTTATCGCATTGGAGGAAAGGCTATCAGAAGGTCAATAGTTAAAGCACGAATAATGTTAATGTCTATAGAGCATTTTTTTGAAAGTCAAGCCGATAGTATATTTTGGGTGTTAATATTTCTCTTTGTAGATCCGCTGATAGTGTGATTCTTGGGAATTAGCGCTATGACCATTTATAGCTTCTGATTATGTATTTTGTAGTTCCTAATGGATTACAGTTCTAATAGTGGAAAAGAAGATTTGTTGTGAAATTTGATCCCGCTAATAAGGGTCAGGGTGATTTGGAAGGAAAACGTGATGATTTTAGAAAAAAGGGGAAACTTATGAAGAATTTAGTCTATCAATAGATGATTGATACACCAACTGAAGAAGAATGAGAAATTTAGTCAATGTTAGAAGAAATTATATTAGGTTTCAACCATTTTTCCATATTGCCTACACTGAGGCCACCATTAGTGGTATCAGAGCAACCTGTTTACACTGAATTGAATCTCAGAAGTAGGAGAAGGAAATTTATTATGGCTTTTAGAGTTGGAAGGGGATGAGGAGATGGTGTAAAAGGATGGCCAGTTGCAAATGCTGAAGTGATGGAAGTTTTGCAACAGATGTAAGCTAGATTGGATGCATTAACAACATGAAGAAATATAAATGATAGAGATGTTAGTGAGCCTGAGGTTCAAGCTGTAGAGGAAGAAGCTATAGAAGTTACTCTTGACATAATATTTTTCTAGTCAGTGTTGAGATCAACAACTAGGCCAAATATGGAGGACTCAATATCTGAAGTAGGACTGAATCCAGAGGAATTGATAGATTGTATTAATGGCATGGAGAAATTCTTCGATTATGAAGAAACAAAAGATGAGAAGAAAGTAAATTTTGTTGTCACCAAGCTAAAAGGCCATGTAGCGCTTTGGTGGGATGGTGTGTAGGCAAAAAGAAAGAGACTTGGCAAGCAACCTATCAAGAATTGGAGCAAGATGGTAGCAAAGCTAAGGGCTAAGTTTCTACCGAGTAATTATCAGAAAACCTTGTTCAGACGGATGCAAAATCTTAGACAGAGATCTATAATATTGAAAGAATACATAGAAGAATTCTATAAGGTAAGCATAAGAGCTGGACAAACTCAGGATATAGATGAGAAGGTGGCTAGATATGTGAATGGCCTTAGGATGGAAATTCAATATGAGATAAGTATAATGTCTCCTAAAACAGTATAGGAATCTTATTAGATGGAACTGAGAGCTGAAGAAAAACTCATGAGGAAGTAGTCTGCCAAAGGGAGAGGTACTTTCCGAGGAAGGGTAAGTCAAGGTGGTAGAGGAATTTCTATAGCACCTAAATATGGAGCTAGCAGTAGCTCAACCTAGCATGCACCAAAAGGAGGTGATGCAAGAGGGAGAGGGAGTTTTTCTAGAGGAAGAGGAGGTAGAGGAAGAGAAAGAGAAATAAGATGTTACAGATGTAACAAACTGGGACACGGAGCATTTGAGTGCCCAGAGAAAGCAAAAACAAATCATAGGAATTCCATTGTTGCTCAAGATAGGGGAGAAGCAACAACAACAGTGATAGAAGAAGAAAATATACTAGAGAGAGAAGAATCTTTGGTAGTTAATAAAGTTTTTCTCAAGCCAACAAAGGAGATAGTTGAACCATCAAAAAGAAAGACTTTATTCAGAAGAGTGTGTAAGGTTCAAGGGAAATGCTATAAGATGATCATTGATAGTGGTAGCACTGATAATTTGGTCTCTACAAAAGTGGTGGAGAAGTTGAAGCCGAAGACAATGAAACATCCAACACCTTACAAGGTGTCATGGTTACAAAAGGGACATCAACTATTAGTGAATGAACAGTGTGAAGTGGAGTTTCAGTTGGTTAAGTATAAATATAAAATTGTATGTGATGTGATGCCAATGGATGTGTGTCACCTACTACTTGGAAGACCTTGGCAATATGATAGAGGAGCTATGCATGATGCTAAAATAAACACCTACAAGTTTAGAAAGGATGGTGTCAATCATACATTGTTGCCTCTGCAAGAAGAAGATGCATCAGGAAAGAAGACTAATCCAAAAACTCTCTTAGCAGGAGAAAAGGAATACTTGAAGTAGAATGAAGAGAATGAGGTAAAATTTGTTGTAATTTTCAAGCCCAAGGTAATAATGACTTCTACTAGAATTTTTGATTTACCCATTGAAATTCAAAAAATGTTGGAGAACTATTGTGATATTATTGTTTATGATTTGCCCAATGAGTTACCACCCATTAGAATAATTAGCCATCATATAGACATGATTCATGGAGCATGTCTAGCTAACAAAGAAACTTACAAAATGACTCCTACAGAAAATTAAGAGGTTAGGAAGGAGGTGCAATAATTCCTTGACAAAGGGATGATCAGTGAAAGCTTGAGTCCTTGTGCAGTACCAATAATATTGAGTTCAAAGAAAGATGGAGACTGGAGAATGGTTACAGATTCAAGAGCCATCAACAAAATCAAAATTAGGTACAGATATCCTTTACCTAGAATTGAAGTTTTAACGGATTGCTTGAGTGGAGCAAATTATTTTTCAAAACTAGATCTTAAAAGTGGATATCATCAGATAAGGATAAGAGAAGGGGATGAGTGGAAAATACCTTTAAGACAAATGAGGGATTGCATGAGTGGAGAGTAATGCCTCTTGGGTTGTCAAATGCACCAACTACATTTAAGAGAATCATGAAGGAAGTTTTTAAAGATTTTATTGGTAAATTTGTAATAGTACATCTAAACAATATATTATATTACAGTAGGTCTAAGGAGGAGCACATGAGACATCTGAATTATGTCTTACAAAGGCTACAACAAAAGAAGTTATTGCTGAATTTCAAGAAGTTTTCATTGATGAAAGAAGAGCTAGTGTACTTGGGTTTTTTCATTTCTGCTGAAGGATTGAAAATGGATCCAAAGAAGATCAAGGAAATCATGGAGTGGCCTTCACCTAAAAGTATTTTTGAGGTAAGAAGTTTTCATGGTCTTGCTAGTTTTTATAGAAATTTTGTAAAGAATTTTAGTAAGATCAATGCTCATATTATTGAGACCATAAATAACGATAAACAACCATTTAAATGGATTGTTGAAGCATAAAAAAAATTTAGCTGTTAAAGAAGAAGATCATTGAAAAGCCTATTGTGGTTCTACATGATTTTAGTAAACCTTTCCAAGTGAAGTGTGATGCCAACGAAGAAGCTATTGGAGGTGTATTAAGTTAGGAAGATAGGCTTATAGCTTATTTTAGTGAAAATCTAAATGATTCAAAGAAGAAGTATTCTTCTTATGATAAGGAGTTCTATGCAGTTGTGTAGTCATTGAAGAAATGGAGGCATTATCTAATGTCAAAGGAGTTCATACATTATTCAGGTAACCATGCACTACGGTATATTATGCAGCAGCCAAAGCTCAGCCAGAAACATGCTAAATGGGTAGAATATCTTCAAGTTTTCCATTTTTTCTTAAAGCATATAAATGGCCAATCAAATAAAGTTGTAGATGCCTTAAATAGGAGAAGTGTATAATTTCAAGAGAATCAAATCCAAGTGTTGGGCTTTTATTTTTTTAAACAATTGTATGAAACAAATCCAAATTTTAAAGAGGCATTTAAAGCTTGTAAAAATATTGTTTTAGTGGATAGGAATAAATGGTTGGATTACTTCTTACAAGATGGATTGTTGTTTAAGAGAAATTAGATGTGCGTACCAAACTATTCTATGAGAGAGAACTTAGTCAAGGAGAAAGATACTGGAGGACTTGAAGGAAATTTTGGTGTAGAGAAGACTTATGAGCAATTAAACAATATTTTTTTTTTTTTTTTTCTAGCTGAAAATGAAATCTGAATTGGAGAAGCATGTGAAAACTTGCAAATTCTGCCAATATACAAAGGGATGGAGCCAAGACACAGGTTTGTATATCCCATTACCAATTCCAGATAGGCCTTGGGATATGGTAAGTATGGTTTTTGTTTTGGGATTACCAAGGACTCAAAGAGGTAACGATTGAATTTTTTTTTAGTGGACATATTTTCAAAAATGGCACACTTTATTCCATGTTATAAAACTAGTGATGCTTCTCACATTGCTAATTTGTTTTTTAAGGAGGTTATAAGATTGCATGGGTTGCCTAAAAGTATTGTCTCAGACAAGGATTCCAAATTTGTTGGGTATTTCTGGAGGACATTATGGAAAAAGTTAGGAACTAAACTAAGTTTCAGCTCTACCTATCATCCACAATCTGATGGATAGACTGAAGTTGTGAACATAAGTTTCGGCAATCTTCTGAGTTCTCTTACTGTAGAACATCCAAAGCAATGGGATAAAGTGTTGGCACAAGATGAATATGCATATAATGACTCATCTAACAGGAGTAAAAGATAGAGTCCTTTCCATATTGTCTAAGGAATGCATCAAAGAGGAGTAACTGAGTTAAGAAACATGGGAAAAAATGAAATGAGAAGTTCAGAGGGAGAATATTTTGCTTCAAAAATGCAAGCAATACATGAACAAGTAAAACAACAGCTGCATGATAGTAACATCAAGTACAAAACCAGAGTAGACATGAGAAGAAGAGAGGTGAAATTTGAAGTTGGAGATCTTGTTTTAGCACGCCTTAGGAAGGAGAGGTTTCCAATAAGAAATTGAAGATCAAGAAAATTGGACCGTGCAAAGTATTGATGAAATTTTCTGCAAATGCCTGTGAGATTGAGTTAGCCCTCATGTTGGAATATCAATAATTTTTAATGTTACTTACCTGTACAAGAATGAAGTTGAAACTACAAATGATATAAAAAAGGATCAAGAAACCGAAGAGATTGACTGAGTAAAAGAGTTACCCACAACAAACGAATTTCTGCCAGATAGAATTCTAGGAAAGAAGGTGTTTAAGAAAAGAAGAGGACGAGAGTACTTCTAGTATTTGGTAGAATGGAGGAATCAACCAACCATTGAAGCTACTTGGGTTACAGAAAACATGCTATAGGAACTGGGCAGTTATGTAGATGAGCTCATGGATAGGAGCCCATGAAGAATTTTTTCCTCAAGAGTCTGATGCAAGAGCATGTGACTTGGAGGGAAAAAGATATTCAAATTTCTTCCAAAAATAAATAAATAAATCTACAGGTAGACGAGTGGGGTCCTTTAGCCATCAATTTCCATTCTTTTCTAGTTTAGGATAAGGATAGAATTTAAGAATGAGATCATGTTGTAATAATCACTTTATGGATAAGCTGTAATAATCTTTATGGATAATTTCTTTAATTGCTTTATGTAATTGGAATGCTTTTGTAAGGGATAATGGCAAAGTGGGCTTTATATATTATTTTAAAAAGGAAATAACAAGACTTCTCTAAGTTAGTCAACCCCGGAGACATTGTCATCTTTGAAACTCTCTCTTTGCATTTGAATTTATGGTTCTCTGTCAACTGGAATTTGTATGTATATTTGGTTGTAGTTATTCACTTATGAACCTTGCTAAAGGTGATTTGGATATGTTTTCCCTATTAATATTTGCTTCAAGCTTATTAACATGTTTCTCCCTAAAATTGGCCTGCTTTGTTTCCATTATAAGCATTGTTGATCTTCCAAGCGAAAACTCTGTTTTATACAAGAAAACCGTGAAATTACTTAGCTGAATGAAGTTCTGGACCTGATATTTTATTAAATGCGGCTTATACCCATATTGTGTCCGAACCATTATTGTATCGCAGAACCATAGTAGAGTGGGAAGGACCTTGGGAACTGCCAAAGTCTGAAACTCTGATAGCTCGGTCTCAAAACATTATAGAGAAGGGCGGAAAGGTTGTTGGGTCCACGAGGCTTATCGCATTGCAAGCCTAGAGTAGGAGGTACCAAGTATTCATCTATTGAAATCACTGACAATGATTACTAAGAGCTCACATGTTATCACATCAGGGGAAGGTTATCAGAAGGCCGATAGTTAAAACGCTAATAGTGTTAATGTGTATAGCGCATTTCTATGAAAGTCAAGCCGATAGTATATTTGTAGGTGTTAATATTTCCCTTTATAAATCCATGGATAGTGTAATTCTTGGGAATTAGCATTACAACCATTTATAACTGCCAATTGTGTATTTTGTAATTCCGAAGGGATTATGGTTCTAATACTGGGAAATAAGATTTGTTGTGAAATTTGTTCCCGCTAATAAGGGTCAGGGTGATTTGGAAGGAAAATGTGATGATTTTAGAAAAAAGGGGAAACTTATGAAGCAGTCAGTCTATCAATAGATGACTGATACACAAATTGAAGAAGAAGGAGAAATTCATTCAGTGTTAGAAGAAATTATATCACGTTTTGGTTGTTTTTCCATATCGCTTGCACCCATGCCACCATAAATCTAAAGCTCCTCACAAAGGAATGGGATCTGATGA
>APFE031198915.1:0-16416 GCA_000404065.3 Pinus taeda
ACATAAACATAATCCAATTACCATACTCTTAGTCTTCAACTCTAATTGATGGTAAATCAACAACATCAACTAGGTACCATAATTCTGGTCACCATCTCTGAACTATGGTACATCATTAGCATCATCTAGTCACCATGATTCTGGTCGACACCTCTGATCCATGGTATATTGACTAGTCCTGATTCACCATCATCCTGGTCATCATTAGCATCATCTAGTCACCATGATTCTAGTCGACACCTCTGATCCATGGGATATTGACAAGTCCTGGTTCACGATCATCCTGGTCAATGTCTTTGAATCGCGGTGAAACCCTAGGGACACACTCAATCTATTTGAGTATCTTGATCCAAAATCCAAAGGCCTCACTCTAGGATATGATGCCAAGTGGGCTCACTCAACCTATCTGGAGAGTACACTAATTCTGATGCTGAAAGGCACCCACTCAACTGAGTGATTCTAGGCCTCTACGACCATTTCTACCTAATTGCAGTCAACATACTTGCCATAGGAAGAATGATTGTCCTTTACTGAACCATTTTCTCTAATTTCAATCAAAATACCTGACTTAGAGAGAATGGCTATCCCTGGATGAGCTAACTATGTTTGTGTCATTCCACTACCTATGGAAATCATCCTGCATCAACATCATGCTCAACAAGTTGTCACTTAGAGCAGTTCACCAATTACCAAAGTCATCACTTGGAACTTGGTTAACACCCATGAACTTTGGTGAAACACTAGGCTATTACCATTTTTTCATGCTAATTTAATGGTATCTCTCATGCCTAATGCTAGAGGTACTCACTCGCCCACCTAGGGAGAAATCTGGGCCTTGATGCTCTCTAAGCCATTCTCTCTAGCCACATTTTGTGGTCCCTGGTCAATAATTTGACTAGTCTGTATTCTAAAATAGGGAGAATGTCTACTCCTTGATGAAACAACATCACCATTCCCTCTAATGAAGGAAAATATTCTCAACCACTCTGGTTTGAAGTATACAAACTTCTCAAGCTTTTCCCTGAGATATACAAACTTCACCATGGGACAAAGGCTTTGTGAGCCTCACTGTTGACTAGTAATGGAGCTACACTACTTCCTTCTGTAGCATGTCTTTCTACTAGATCTCACTATGCTTTGATCTATCATCATGGTCGTCATCTACACTTGATCAAACAAACCTGCAAGTAGTTTTTGAAGTTATATTGCTTCTCAAATTGCCAACCAAGTTGTAATATATTCGACCACTTTAGTACTGAGTACGATAAATGTCTACTTATCGATATTCCAAGAAATCATAATGGATTCCAAACCTAAGCAATATTATGATGAATAATTTTTGTCTTTTTCACTTTTCCCAATATGAATTTGTATATCTCTGCATCTATACTTCACTGTTTGAGACATATCTAAAATCATAATTGGATATGCCATAACCAACTATACCATGATGGTACTTCAACACATGTTGAGCCACATGTCTTGGCTCAACCTTAAGTTGATCGATTAGTTTCTGGTTACCCTAACTGGGTGCTCTTTCTGAAATAGATCATGTTGTGGAAATCCTAGTTGCTCCCTTTGCCATTGCATCCTTCTAGTTACTATAGTATATCAATTATTTAGCTCGACAATCTCAATGATAGTCCATCATCCCAAAAATATTTAAGGGATAGTATGCTTCAAGGAGTTAATGCATCAAATCTAGGTCCTTCATCTCGAACTTGGCGGTCAACTCCTTCTGAAGCTAAGACAAGGCTCCCTCTGTTATGAAATAAAATATTTCTGCCATGACTTCTCCCTCTGACACAAGAGTCCTTATGCTTTCATAAAAAACAAATCATATAGGATCAACCTTGATCCATGAATAATTTCTAAGGTTATGATCTTATATTTACAAGCAAAAGACTTCTTCATGACCCTCAAAACCTTGAGGTGGTTCCATGTACACTTCTTCATCAATATAGAGAAAAATGGCCTCTACATCCATTTGATGTAATTCCATAATTGAAGCAACAATAATTCTAATACAAGCGTATGTTTCAACTAGAGAAAATGTCTTTTCATGGTCCTCTCTCTCTTTCTGGGAGAGATTTCTAGTCTCAGATCTCATTCTATGCTACCATCTGCTGCATGCTAGATCTTGTAGATCTATTTGGAAGTCACCATTGAGTTCCCTTTGGAAGAATCAAGGTAAACTTCTTGATATGACTTCTCCCTCTAACATTGTATTTCATCTAGTACAATATCTCTCAAAACAAATAACAAATTTTGGGATAGTCCTCTTGTCACAAGCTTTGCTTGATTCTTCTACTAATGTTTATTGACAGAGCCTTGGTAACCTTCACTATGTACCTACAATCCTCACTAGGAGGTCATGGAATAATGATTACAACCCAACAAAAGAAACAAAGACAAGAGGCTTACTAATAGTAAAACAACAACAACAATAATAATCAATGAAGAGAGATATAAAGAAAACTTTTTTAGGATTATAGGTAAATGTTAGCTTCCTCTTGATATTGGCCTTCTTACATCCATATTTCAAATTTATCAACCTTGTACTCATCATCAACATGATGTCATTCCTTCCTTGCATGAGGCAAGGTTTCCTTTTTCAGTGAAAACATTAATCTAGGTCAGACTCTAGGGGTTTATCAACAAACCCTAGAGATTTTACATCCAAGACCTATAGTCTTCTAGGATTTACAAACCCTAGATTTACGCCTTTTGCAATTCCAACAAAATTTGTCATCTACAAAATTTGTTTTCCATAAATGTTAAACATATATGATGAAATTCATCCTTTCATAAATCAAAGGATGTTCCATATTGATGTGCTTTCTTCAAGTATATATATTAGTGACGGTTATCCTTTTTCCCTTATTTCAAATTTTGACTTTTAATATTCAACAAAAAGGTTCCATCCTTTAATACCCAAGTGCTCTTAGTATCAACAATCAATATTAGTAGAAAATGCATTGCATCTTCCAGTGTCTTTAGTTAACAGCGCAAGGTCCATGACAACAAATGGAATCAATATTTGAAGAACTTGTATCATTAAAGCAATGTCCTACTTTTGAACATATAATCAACATCTTAAAAAAACATAGTTTTGATATTCAAATGTTCAACACATGTTTGGATCACATATTTCCCTTATGTGGCTTTGTCTTGCTTTGAACAACAATTTGAATCATTACTTCTTTAAATATCAAGATGAATTTCATGTATGTAACAATATTTTCTTACAGTTGCACAAGTATGATCGAATGCCATTTATAAAACACATCAATGAACTTGTAGGGTGAAGGGACTCCTTCAATAGTCATCATAACTTCCCTTAATGGATTCTTTAAGGATCCCATTCTGTAAGGAAACAAATCATATCGAGTCCTATGATCTGACTAGATCATAGTCCTATCTAATTTCTAATGAAAACAACTTCGATACAAGTTCAAGCATATTCATTGAAAAAACTATTTGTTGATCATTTCCTCCAGCTGAAGTTTTGACAAAGTAAAACATTTGATCTCAATAATTTTATGAAGCTTGAGTGATGATACATACCTTTCATTTCAAGAATCAAACCACAAACCACAAACTTTTAACTTTGCTGGTATCTTTATAGGTCTGAATTTCCAGGCCTCATACTTGACTTTGAACAAATTATCACTTTAATGTGGTTGGATGGTAACAATGTTCTTTAAACATATTTGTAGGATTTACGTTAGACGGAAATACTTTCACACTTCTTTTGGTTGCTTCTTGAGAATATTCGACCTTAGACATAGAGGCTTAGATCTCTAGTGTTGTAGAAATTTTTGGTTTTGGTAAGTTAGCATTTAAAAAATATATTTTGAGAAAATGTTAAATTAGGATATGGACAAAAGAATAAAGAGAAAAAAAATGTTAGACATATTTTGATGAATAAGTCCATATCAAATAAAATGTTAGAATAGATGCCATAAAAAAGGAAGGCACAAAAAATAAAATCTTAGATTAGAAAGAAAAGAAAAAATAATAAATTCTGAAAGTGTTGCAAATCCAAATGTCACTACTCTTAGTCAATTTTATTTTTGCAAGTAAAAGTTATGTGCAGATTGTTTAAATGCCACACTAGTTCATACAATTCAATTATACAATTTAATCATGATTGGATTAGATTTAAATTGTTTGTTGATAGGTAACAAACAAAATTGGCTCAATAGTATAATCTGAGCCAATGGAAGCAATAAGGGATAGACATGGATTAATCATTAAAAGGAAAACATTGATTTGCTAGTCCAAATGCACTCGGGTGACTAAGATTGTAAAAATGTTAGGAAAGTTAAGGGTAGGTAGAGAAATGAAATGAAATTGGAGCATGATAGGATTTTTATCCTAAGATTAGAATATTGGACACATGCGCATATGATTAATGGTTTAAATTAACCATTATTTGCTAAATATCAATGTTATGTTGTAATAGTTGCGCTTTATCCATTCATACCCCAATAGCCCCACACCAATCACATCCATTAATAACTTTTGAACCCACCATCACTTTCTGCCTCGCCACATTAAAATTCATTCATATTCTTTTCATCCTGCACATTATCCTAAGATCTGATGGCCTACATCGCTCCTCGACCCTCCTTTTCCATTCTGAACGTTATCGGCGCGGGCAGTTGGGGGGGGGGGTTTGAAGTCGGAATTTTCGGAAACCGCACTACGAAACTACCAACCCCTGCTCCTAGTCATTCGAGACTTAAAATCCCAAACCGCTTACCACCCAGACTTACCCCTGAACATAGTTTGCATCTATTACATCACTGCTGCTCCTACGTCATCGTCCACATCCACTCCCATGTCACTTCCTCTGTCCAATCAACCTCTGCCTCCTTTCCCGTTATCCATTTAATTTGCCACCCCTCACACATCAATATTCCATTGATCTGTTTATCAGTCCAGTTGGAGAATTAATGAGAATTTAGCAATTGATTAAACAACCCCGCTCCATTTTATTCATTATAAGCCCTATTTTCATAAAAATTGTTACACAATGCATTCCCATAATTCACTGGGTACTTGTAGCTTGCAGCCAAAACGACAAATTCACCATTCAACCGAATTTTCCATTCTATTCATAAGCAAGCCGACATCCAGGTCCACTTAATCTGTTTTCAGTTATATTTTTATTTTATTATCACTGTGTTTCAGCCCAATTCTTCCAATCTCTGTCTCTTTCAGCTTGTAATTCAATTAAGAAAATGCCTCCTAAGGGGAAGGAAGTTGCAGAAATCCCAAATCCTCTCATTCATCCACAAGTTGACTTCCATCATACTCCGCTAGTTGACAAAGATTGTAAAATCTTTGAGTATTTGTCTGAATTTGATTTGTTTGAGATCTATTACTGGATGGAGGACTAATTAGTTGATTAGACATATGAAATAGGTCTTTGGGACTCTCACCTTCCTCATTACATTTTCCCTCAGATACACAAAGCACCTGAATTTGTCAGGAAATGTCATGAATCCTACGACCCCACTCAAAGGGTTATTATTTCACCTACAAGAGAAATCATGTGCTCCATCAATGCCCAATTTATTCACCAGATGTTGCAGGCCCCAAATATTGCACCAACCCATCCTTTTTCTCATGAAAGCCTAATGGAGACCTATCAGAAGCTGGATTTCACCAAAAGATCTCAAACCCTATAAATTTTCCTAGCTGTAGATAACCCTCTGCCTAAAAGAAACCCTCCATATGATTCATTTATATTCCCAGACATAACCAAGCAAATTACCACCATTCTCTCTTATCTCCTTGGTTACTATTCTGATCAATATGTAGATGAAGCCATTGTTGGTTTCTTGTCAATCTTTTCTGCTAGTTCCAAACCCACTATGCTTTTTAACTTTAGACAATTTCTAGCTAAGGCTATTCATGAACAATTTGTCCAGTTCAACACTGAAGGAGTATTCAAGTATGCTTCAATACTTTTAAATCTTTTATAATCTATTTTTAGGGAGACAAGTTCCCATTCACCTTGCAGAAGCTAGATGAAGAAGGGAACCAACAACCAGTGATCTTTTGGACTTCTATGGGAATGAAGGAGAAGGAAGAATTTTCATATAAACAATTCATATAATTGTTTATTCATCCAGCCATTAATCTTATGAGCAACACTCCAGTACCAAGTTGGTTGATCAAGCCACAACAAGAGATTGGTATCTTTACCAAAATTATACAGAGATCAGAGTCTATGGCTGTGAGCTTCCACCCTACAAGGTTCCCAAGTACCTCCCTATCAAAATTTTTGCATTAGAATATATTAGGGAGAGGATAAATGTAGATGAAGTACATTTTGTGGCTGCATAAAAGAAATCACAGTTTAAGCTAAAGGCTCAGGTTGGTCCATTCATTTGTAATACTAGAGAAGCAGAAGAAGAAGCAGACATGTTATTGAATGAGATGAAGTTTGGTCTCAACTTCACTTGGTCTTATGACCCAATGGGAGTGATTTCTAGACTCAGAGTTGAAAATAAGTTTACTCCATACCATCACACATCCAGGCCTGAAATAGAGCAGTACAAAAGTCAATCTGAATGGAAGACGAACACCCTTCAAGAAGCTCAAGAACAGGCAATCTCTACTTTGAATGTACAAACTTCACTTGCACAGGAAAATACAGATAAACGAGGAAGGGAAGAACAATCATCCCCTACAACTGAAGCATCAAGTCAAGGCTTTAGAATTGTACATAGAAAGAAGAGACCTAGGATTTCTATGAAGGTTAGTGCAACTAATGAATCATCGAAAACAAAATTTGATGAACTTGGAGATAAATTTATTTTCACACTGTCTGATGGACAGTCTACTCAGTCTCCCACTCATTCCACCACATCTCAGGAACAACAGGTGATTCAGACTAGTGAAGGTAGTCAGAAGGATAAAGAATATGAAATCTTTCATGTCTTCAATGAAATTAAGATGAAGAATGAGGAGTTGAAATTGAACACTTATACTCAATTCTGGAAACATTCCTCTAGTTCTCAAGCCAGACTTCTTTCAGTCTTTGACTCTGAAAAGGGTAAGATGCAGATGGTTTTCTTGCAAGCTCAAATTCCACAGCCTAGGACTGCTGTACATTACCAGAAGAAAACCTCCTTTGAGATTAATATTAAAGATGCACATCCAATTGACCAAATTGAGATGCACAAACAGACAAGCCAAATGATTTCTTTTACTTTAACTAACACTGTGATGAGTTTGTCAAAGTTGCAGGTCACCTTGGCCAATACACAGTCACAACTCAAGTTGGAAAAAGTTTCCTCATTGGAAAAGGACACCAAGATCAAATCTTTGGAAGATCTGGTGCTAAATATGGGATATGATCCCTCCAATATAAATGCTACAGAAGAACTTTTTAGGAAGAAAAATGTTGAGGTTTCAGCACTAAGGAAGCAACTAAATTTCCAGCTTCAGAGGACCCAATAAATAAAAATATTTAGGAAACCAAGACTCAGGAATATGACATGATGAAGCTCAACATGGAACAAAATCTGTAAATAAAACAGATGGAAGAGCAAATGGAGAAACTTGTCAAAGAGAAAGAGGAAGCTGTGAAAAAGGCCAATATTCCGATATATGTAGTTCCTCTTGCAACAGTCCCTATAACTACAGTTTCTACCTCAGGCAAAGTAGCAACCACAGGTACAACAGAAGGAGCTGAACAACTTATAGAAGCTGTTCAGAACCTGTCTATTAAGACAAAAGAAATCAAGAAATTGCAAGATGAATTGAAGAAATTACAACACATGAAAGAAATTGTAGACAACTCACATGCTGTTGAGTTGCAGAGGGCAAGAGGTCAAATTGAGATATTGAAAAAAGAAGTCAAAGACTCTTACCTTGGAAATAAACTGGGTTTGGTAAAGGAAATTTTATGGGGAGATATTACTGAATCAATCAAGATATTTGCTCTTATATCAGGATAATCTTTGATCAAAAGGACTTGTTGGAAAAAGCTCAGGAAGCTATTGAAACTATCTCAAAGGAACTTGAGGACATGCTAGAAGTTGCCACTAAAATAATCAAGCTTCTCAATTCTAAAGAGAATTATGAGCTTGAAGAATCAGGTATTAATGACAGGACAACAACCATACTAGAAGTGAAGAAGATTATTACAAAGAAAAATCTCATTCTTCAGTTGGAGTAAAAATGCAGCAGTGTTAATGTCATAGTTCAACGTTTTTTAAGCAGGTTAGAAACCTTGACCAACAAGGGTTTGCCTTCTATGCTTGTGATAATGATAAGTTAGTTCCTATTGAAGACTATGTACAAAAGCTTACAGAGGTCAGTACCAGTGCAGCCACAGTTTCAAACATAAAAGGTACATCAACACCAAGGGTTGTGTTGAATGCACTCAGAGAAACCTTTTTCATCCTAAATGAATCTAGGCATCTATTTTTAGTAAAACCCACTTTTACTAAATATACAAAAATGGATGAGGTTTATTGAAGGGTAACTAAGTTATCTATCCCAGATAAGAAACACTGGGAACAGTTAACTGATTTACTTGTCTGAAAGGAGGATCAACAACATTCAACATTTTAAGGAACAATCATCAAAAGCTCAGCAACATTCATAATTTTTAGGAATAGTTATCAACAACTCAGCAAAATTCAACATTTTTAGGAACAGTAATCAACAGTTCAACACCAAAATAGTGATAGATTGACTATCAGTTCATTTTCCTGATTTTGTATTAATCTATTTTTGTAAATTTGTTTAAGATATTTTCCTAGCTCTAAGAATGTATAAATAACTCTCTTTCACAAGTAATTAAGGGTTGCAACCTTGAAGAAACATTTGTAAGCGCTAAATGTACTCATTTTTTTTTGAATCATTAATAGCAAAGCAAAGGATTCTGAATTTTGATTCATACAGTTTCATATTCCTTGTAAGTTTTTCCAGTTTTCATTCACTGTGTTTTCTTCATATTCTTAAGTTTTACAAAGATAACCAGGTAGGAGTAGTTACGTATCAATTTACCCCTATAAGCTTTTTGAAGTGATCATCTTTAAAGAGAATGAATTATATAAATTGTTTGTTTGACTAATTACCTCTAAATCATAAAATCATCAGTATCTTTGTAATCTTGGGCATATTCTGTTAAAATTTCTGAACATTGTTTGAATGTTTTCTTACTTATGGTTATTTAATTTTCTATTTGAAAACTGTAATAGTCATATCATCTTTCTATTTCTTCTCATCACCAGACAAGCTAAATCACTATGTGGATTTTAATAGCAACCCTTTGTTTAAATATTAGTATTATTCAAAAAGGTTAGGAATCATTGTTTTAAATTTGTTTCATATAATGGTCCTCCAGTGACTCGAATTTTATTAGTTTTACTCGGTCAACGATATAAATACTATTCCTTTAAGGTGACTAAAGGTCTAGATAGGTCAAAATAATTCACCTGACGACTCCACTGTGCCAAACTGACACCTTTTAAGCACACTAGATCCCATTCTGAATTTGACATAGTTAGTCCTCTGTCAAATCCATAAAAACTTGTGAGAAGGGCTAGTTCTAGAAGAAGACATCAACCATCTTCTTCCACTTTAGCCTTCCATTCTGAAGAGATATTACAATTTGATCCCTATAATAACATTCCATCAAATCCAGATTCATGTCATTTATCACCTAGGATTGCTGAACTTTTAGATAGGGGAGTTTATTTCAAACCATCGTTCCTTATTCATTCACTTGAATCATGTCAAGAACCCCCACTACCAGTAGGATCACCTAAATCCGAGCCTAACTTGGGTGTTCATTTACCTGAATACAAACCTATAGACTCTATATCCACCACTACTTATTCATTCCCTTCCACTTCCGAACAACCTGAATCTCCTACTTCTAAACAACCTGAAGGGACCTTTTTATATATTCTTATTCTTATTCTTATTCTTCTTCATCCACACTCTCTCTATCACCTTCTTATTCTTATTCTTCTTCATCCACACAAACACCTCATACACCACCTTCTACTATGGCATTCCAACCCATTGTACAGACCAGATATGCAACTTTAGTCTTACCTCAAAACCTTGATGCATTCCCCCCTGGATATTTAAAGCACCTTCCTAGGTATAATGGAGAAACTAGTTCCTCAGCTGAGGACCATCTTCAAGCATTTCTAGACTTCATAGATAACATGAACATAGAACAAGAAAATGTTTACATGAAGTTGTTTTTCCAATCTCTTGAGGGAAATGTGAGAACCTAGTTTAGGAAGTTACCTACAAATTCCATTAGAAATTGGGAAGACCTAACAAACATATTTAAAAACCAATGGGGTGTGAAGAAATATGCTCTTTACTTTTTGACTGAGTTTGAAGAACTTAAAAGAAACTTTGGTGAACCTGTCTCTGATTTTATCAAAAGGTTCAACAAACTTTATCATAAGATGCCCCCTAATTGCAACCCCCCCGTAGCAGTAGCAAAATCTAGGTTTTCAAAAGCCCTTGAAGATGATTTTGCTATAATGTTAAGAGAAAGAACTTCAAGAAATCTTGAAGACATGCAAACTAATGCTATAGAGGTGGAAGAAAATAGGGTTGCCTCAGCCACTTTAAAAGCTAAAGAGGAAAAGGCCCAAAGAAAACTTAAATCTAGTCAAGAGGCCTCAACTTCTTGAAAGACTAAAACTGAAGATTCTAAAATGGATGAGATCACTTCACTTCTTAGGAATCTATCCAATATAATTTCCAAGATTGAGACTCAACCTAGAACAGTTCAATAGACAGTCACGCGACCTCAAAATCAAAATCAAGGTCAATACAAAAGAAATCCACAATTACAAATTCTTCAACGACCTAGTAATGATTAGCAGGTTCCAATTCCTTTGCTAATAGATGATTACTAGCCTGATGACAATACAATGACTATCATCGAAGACATTAATAATATGGATACTTCTTCTTGTCACACTAATACTATTCCTCTTTCACAACATGAGAAAGTCCAAGAAAATCAAGAATCCTCACAGGTTTGCAAGTGCCATGCCTTCTATGAATTCCTAATTGTAGAGCTGAACAAAAGATATGATCTTAGACCTAGACCTAGACCAGGAAGAACTCCTAAGGAACCTCCAACAATTGAACCTCGTACCAAAGCTACTAAAACTCAGACAACTATTATTCGACCATTGAATCAGTCAACTTATACAACTCAAACTGAAAAAACAGTCTTAACTGCATTTAATGTTGAAAAGGAGTTAGAAAGAGTTAAAATCCCTATACAGCTTTTAGAACTTTCCAAAAACCCTGGATATAAAAGTCAAGTCTCCAAATGGATACAAAACACCTCTGTTGATGCTGAAAATGATATGATTAGCCTTCAAGATGAAAAACCAGTAGTTGTTTTTGGTCCTAGCTCAGATATGATAGATGAAATAGTACCTCCTTTCTATGTAACTCTAAAGGAAAATGATTCCATGTTATACAACTGTATACTTGATTCTAGAGCATCACATAAACTCATGCCAAAAACCATCATGGATCATTTAAATCTTGACATTAATAGATCCTATCATGATTTGTACACTTTTGATTCCAAAAGGTTGCCTTGTCTAGGATTGATTAAGGATTTAGTAGTCACTCTTCCCCAAATCCCAGTAAAAAGTGTAGTGTTAGACATAGTTGTCACAGATATCCCTCACAAATTTGGGATGCTCCTTTCAAGGTCTTGCTATACCAAATTAGGGGGAACTCGATGGACATGTCTTATGCCACTATTCCAGTTTATGGAGGAGAACAACTTAGGTTGTATAGAGAGATAAGATTTGTACACACTATATGCAAAATAGATCAACCAAGGAACCATCCCATTTATGCAATTGATCAAGACTTTGTATATTTTCAACTCTCTTCAAACCAAATACATGAATCCCAAGTAAAAATTGAAGATGTAATTGAAAGCCCTATTCCAAAACAAACTGATGTATGGAAGCTATTATTTGATGGTTCTTGTACAAAGAATGGAGCAAGGGCTGGGGTAGTACTAATCTCACCAGAGAAAGAAAATATTACACAATCATGCAAACTTGATTTCGAAGTTACAAATAATGTAGCAAAATATGAGGCTTTCCTTTTAGGACTGTAGCTAGCCAAAAGTTTAAAGGTACAAAATCTGAGTGTTTTCACTAACTCAGAGCTCATTGTAAAACAAGTCAGAAATCTTTTCCAGACAAAGAATCCTAGGCTTAGACCTTATCGGAATGAAGTTTGGGAGAATCCTAGGCTTATATCTTATCGGAATGAGGTTTGGGATTCTATTGAAAATTTCTTTGATTCCTTCAACATAACTTATGTCCCTAGAAATGAAAGCATACATGCAGACTATTTAGCTGTCTTTGCAAGCTCATTTAATATTCTTGATCAAACCCAAGTGTTATATCAAATACAAGTCACATACATGCCATCCATCCCAGATAATCTAAAATATTGGTAGATATTTGAAGATGATGACCAACTAAAATATTTTCTGTAGGTTGTAGATGAATTTTCAGTTCTACAAATTGATGAAAATAGAATAGAAAAAAATGAAAACACAAATGAAAATCATAGTTCAAATTTCAATTCAAAAATTTCCAATCATGACATCATTCAATTGTCTAACAATTTTATTCCTAAAGGTCTCATTCCTTTAGAGAAATTGTTTGATCAAAATGATGTCCTCAGAAACCCACCATCAATTTCTCCATAAGATGACATAAAGGAAGTAAATATTGGAACAAATGATGACATTAAGAACATCAAAATATGTGCATCCTTATATCCCGAAATCAAAGCTCAATACCTCAAGTTACTTGAAAAATATAAGGATGTTTTTGCTTGGACCTATGCTAATCTAAAGACTTGTGATACATCACTAATACAACATAAGATTCTTTTAAAACCAGAAGCTAAGCCTTATCAACTAAAACTTAGGAGGATTAATCCAGTTCTTCTACCAACTGTAGAAAAGGAAATTAAGAAAATGCTAGATGCCTATATTATTGTGCCTCTTAGATACTCTAATTGGGTTGCTAATCTAGTTCTTGTTAGAAAGAAGAATGGGGAAATCAAACTTTGTGCGGACTCTAGGAATTTGAGGAAAGCATCATTAAAAGATAACTATCCTTTACCCAAAATGGATTAGTTACTTCAGATGTTTAAGGAGCACAAAACTTTCCATGCTTGATGGATTTTCAGGTTACAATCAGATAAATGTTGATCCAGAAGACAAAGAGAAGACAACTTTTACTACACCCTGGGGTACATTTATGTATTCTAGAATGCCCTTTGTCTTATCCAATGCTGGAGCAACATTTCAGAGAGCTATGGATATAGCTTTTGTGGGTCAGATAAGCAAATTTGTAGTCATTTATCTTGATGACATAACTGTTTTTTCTAATCCTAGTCAGAAACATCTAAAGCACTTGATGAAGGTTTTTGATAGGTGTAGGAAATTTGGAATATCCCTGAATCCTAAAAAGTCTCTATTTTCTATCAAAGAAGGAAAATGGCTAGGCCATATAATCTCAAAGGAAGGAGTGGTGATTGATCCCAAACATGTATCTGCCATAAAAATATTGTCATTACCTAGAAATAAGAAAGAGATTCAAGCTTTTCTAGGAAACATTATTTTTTTTTAAGAAGATTCATCCCAAACTATGCTGAAATTGTAAAAGACATAACTGATATGCTCCAAAAGGATCATGAAGTTAAATGGACTGTCTCTTCTAGGTATGCATTTGATCAAATCAAGAAATCTATCTCTAATGCTCCAACCTTGGCCAGTCTTGATTATAAAAAACCATTCAGTATCTTTTCTTTTGCCTCTGAAACGACCCTTGCTGCTGTTTTATTACAAAAGAATGAAGATTCCCATGACCAACATATAGCCTTTTTCAGTAAGGTTATGAGAGATGCTAAGATTAAGTATGACATAATTGAGAAGCAAGCCTATGCCCTTATACAAGCCCTCAAATCATTCAAGATGTATGTCCTACATTCACCCATTACTTCTTATGTTCCTAACAGTGCTGTAAAAACTGTTTTAACTCAACCAGACATTGATGGGAAGAAAGGTAGATGAATCACTCATATTGGAGTTTGATCTAATTATAAAAACTACAAAGCTAGTGAAGGGTCAAGGATTAGCTAAGCTTCTAGATGAATCCAACTATAAAGTGCTGGGCATCAACTCTGCTTAGAAAATACAAGGGGAGAATCCACCAGTACCTCCCCAAAGTTCAAATAATAAGAATCCACAAGAACCTTTACCTTCATATCAGATCATTTCCCTACACATTGATGAGAAATTTCTTTTGTCAAATTGGTATCAAGATATTGTAAATTTCTTGATACATTTTGAGTGTCCATCATCATTCACCGAAAGTCAATGTAAAAATATCAAATTGAAAGTAGTCAAGTACTATATCATAAATGCAAATCTATACTGGAAGGATCCACTAAATATCTTGTTATTATGTTTAACAGAATCAGAGATTGAAGGGATCATTGATCATTTTCATACAAGATTTTGTGGAGCCTGGACATTATGCTTGGAAAGCAACAACATATAAGATATTAAGGGCGGGATTTTATTGGCCAACATTGTTCTTACAAGTAGGAGAAAAAGTCAGAAGTTGTGTTCCTTGTCAAATGTTTGTTGGTAAGCAAAAACTAGTAGATCTTCCACTGATACCTACAATAGTATCAACACCTTTTCTCCAATGGGGATTAGATTTTATTGGAGAGATTCATCCTACTTCAAGTAATCAACATAGATGGATCCTCACTGCAATAGACTACTTTACTAAATGGGTGGAAGAAATTCCAGTAAAAAATGCTATTAATTAGTAATCAAATTCATTGAAGAAAACATCTTATCTAGGTTTGTTTGCCCAACCCAAATTGTTACTGACAATGCCACAACATTTTCCATTGTTAAAATGATTGAATTTTTATAGAAATATTAGATTCTGCTACATCATTCAAATCCATACTATCCTCAAGGTAATGGTCTTGCAGAATCATCCAATAAAAGTTTGGTAAAGGTTATCAAAAAGATTTTAGTAGATCATAAAAAGAGCTGGTACACTCATCTAATTTATGCAGTATGGGAAAATAGAATTACTCCAAAAAGATATACTGGAAAATCTCCTTTTCAGTTAGTTTATGGGAAAGATGCAATTTTCCCTACCAACTTGGCCTTCCCCATTTTAAAGTTTCTGCAGGATTCAAATGATGAACCTGATGATTTCTCAAGAAGGATAAATCAAATTATTGAACTAAATGAAAACAGAGATGAAGTTCAACACAAACTGAAAAAATATCAGAATAAGAGCCTGTTTGAGAAGAGCCAGGGAAAGGGACTTCAAGGAGGGTGATCTAGTTCTAATATGGGATTCCAGAAGAGAATACAAGGGAAAACATGGCAAGTTTGACAACCTCTAGTTTGAACCTTTAGCTATTGTTGAAGTAAATGGAAACAATACTTTTGTTCTTCAAAATTTACAGGGGCTATATTCCACTTATCCTGTTAATGGAAGGTTTCTCAAGCATTACATTCAATACTGAGAAGTAGAAGTAGGTTTCACTACTACCATTGTAAAAAGTCTGGTTTACTTTACTTTTTCAAATTTTTAGTGTGAATTTTTCACAGCTAAGACTCCATAGCCGGAGGAGAAGGCACATGGATCTGTAGGTTCTCTGCATTCTGTAGGATAAAGTAGTCCCCAGTTGGAGCCGATGTTGTAGCAACTTTTGGTTTTGGTAAGTTAGAATTTAAAAAATATATTACTGGTGGTTCCTCTCACACTTGTTAACAGTTTACATAATTGACTGGTAATCAAGTGGTTTCTACCATGTTCGACTTCGACACATTCATTCACATGGATAGAATCGTACTAGTTCGGGAAGTAGAAATGAAGACCCTGGATCTAGTTTCCACCATCCAGGCTGCGAGGAACTTTGTTATCATTATATAGTGGACTATTCATAAACAGATGGCTACACCCATACTGTGTCCATATGTTCCTACTTATGATGTAATACAAAATCATTCCTGTATCAGAACAGTTTTAGATAGTTCTTAGTCAGTTTTGATCTGAGTATGGGAATGCCTACCTCAGCGATGATATTTTCACATATATATATTTTGTGTTCAATGTTTTTACAGGTTCGGATCGGGGTATCCATAGGAAGATCCTTGAAATGATAAATTCCTTCACTCTTCTTAGATGATCAAAAACCATCCTCATCTATTACAGACTTTGCACTTTAGGGGGCAATCTGTTACACAAAAAATTGACACCATGACTTTCTACAGTTTGTGTGAGTCCATCAACACTCATACATACCTCCTTTGCAAGT
>APFE031198915.1:17038-39126 GCA_000404065.3 Pinus taeda
CTCCATGATATGAGGTGCTTATCCCATTGAAGGAGGAACTTATCCCTTCAATGGTGGACCCGCAACTTCCTCCATTTGCACTATAAATTCAGGCATTGGGCTGGTTGTAGGAGGGGTTGAAAGCTGAAGATTCTTGAGGGTAAATGTTGCTGGAAATTAGACTTCCTTTTTGAACTTGTGAGAGGAGAGATCACATACCTTTCATTTCATTTGGGAAGTGAGTGAGGCTTGTCAAAGTAGAGGAGACTCCTGCTGGACCCTGGAAAGAGCTTGTGCAACATCAAGGCAAAGGTTGTAAGGTTCTTTTATTCATAAAGTTAATACAATCAAGTTTGTTTTTGTCATTGAACTATCTCTAATGGTTTATTTTATGAGCTCCTTGATCTTCATAATGAACATTTTTTATTATTGCAGGTGTTCTTTGATGTGTGTTTGTTTGTGTATACAGGTTACTAAAGAGGAATTTCTTAAAGCTGTTGAAACCAAGCTGCCACAAACAAGCGTTGGACCGAGGTAGGGTTTGTTACACCTCTTAGTTTTCATTTATGAATTGAAACATGTTTAGAGAAAAGTATATTTGTTCGTGCTCCTTATTGCTAGATATCATTCAATACTAGGGAGATCGGTCTTGTCCGCAAGAACGATATATCCGGCCAACAACAGTGGCACCCATTCGAAGAAAAAGGTCACAAGTACAGATCCGGAAAATGTCTTCGGATTCCTTGCCTTAGCTTTGGTCAGATGGTGCCTTATATTGATCTTCATGGCCTCAACCCAGTTGAAGATCGTAGGTGTTGTGTAGTCAATAGCATATAGGAACTTCGACTTGTTGGTCTCATGCACTCCCTGGGACCCCTCCACTCTGTTGATAGTCAACAGAAGCACTCTCAGTGTCAGATCCTGAACAGTGGAAATCTCGATCTTCCCACTCTTGGATTTCAGGGCCTTAGGGCAATGTTCAGCAAGCAATGAGGATATGCTTGCCCCAATTGGTCATGGCCCATACAAGTTGACTAGTTCCCCTCTTTGGGAAGTCCAGTAATGAAATATATGTCTGAAGTTTCCAACTCCAGCTCCTAGTCTCCATTGACAAATATTTCCTGATTTATGTCCCAAAATCTAATCAGGTAACAAAGCAACTCAGGTTGGGCCTGCTTCTCTGGTGTGAGAAAGCATTTGAGGAGCCCACAAGCCCTCAAAGCTTCCAGACAACTTGGATCATTTAGTGCCTGGGTGTCCACATCCTCATGTTCCCATTCTTTCTAGTCCACCATTTTCAGTGATTATTTCATGCAAAAGCCATTAATTTGAGTCAACAATCATGCTTGGTCCATAAAATTCAAGTTTTAACAATGGTTTTGTGAGGAAATAGGGTTTTTCCCTATTCACGGAGTTGGTGCACCTATTTTAAAAACAGCTACGCTAATGGCGTGATAGGGCGTGTTAATTACCCTCGGTCGGCGTGATTCCATGCCCAGAAGCTGCGCCAACTGAGGACACAATTTTTTTTATAAAACCTCCCTCAAAAAACCTAAAAATGGTTAAAAACAGGAATAAAAGGCATGAAAGTGGAGCTCAAGACTTTGGCTCTTACTTGCAAGCAGTGACTTGGCGAATGACCTCCTAGATCTCCCATAATCTTCTTTGGAACAATTAGGGAAAAGTGAGTAAAAAGTCTTCATAGCAAGGTAAAATGGTAAATGGTAAAAATATATATACTTTTCTCCTTTTTATTCAGCTTTTCATGAAAATATTAGGTTTTGTAAATATTTTAACCTATTTTTCCTCAAGAACTGGATAATGCACTTTACCTTTTTTCACAACGATAGGTGATGGATGTTCGACGATGATATGACGAGTCACGTTTCAGCTCTTTTTTTGACTCATTAAACTCATATGAAAATATTGTTGAGTATTTTTCCCTTTTGACTCATAAAAGAGAATAAAATGGGGGTCCACTTTCAAGCTCTTTTCCAACCCTTTAAAAAAGAAAAGATAGTCGAGCCCTTGTCATTTCAAACTTGTTAACAGATGCAAAACATCATGTGCCCAGTATAGGTTTACCACTTTTTCGGGCTGGGAGACACTATTTACGAAAAAGGTACTCCTTGATTGAAATGGTCAAGTGGCTCTCTCAAGTATCGTTTTCTACCTTTTCGAGCTCAAGAGACACAAATGTACGAAAAGGTACCATGTGGAGTTTTCTTTTACGTGTCTTTATCAAACTCTCTAAACATGAAAAAGATATCGAGTTACACCTTTGTCAGACTCGTTAAAATATTAAAAGACATCGATTCGTCACCATGATGAACATGACCTTCTCCTTCCTAGGGCTCGTTAAACTTACCAGGTCGGATTCATCCAAAGGATGAACTTACAGTGCAAGCATATGCTATCCCCTTCAAGCTTGCGATGAAAAAATAATTGGGGTACCTATCAGAAATGGTGGGGGAAAATTTGAAAATCTAATCAATTGTGTCGACAGCTCACTCTTTAACATGACACTTTTTGCTTCATGTCGGGTTTGGATATCCTCCTTTGTATCGTTGACCTTCTTAGTTTGGGCCATTCATTTTTTCCTTCCATTTGATCTATGCGACATCATCATGACTACTGCTCCTATGGATCGAAAAGCTACCAAACTTCTAGTCATGTCGCCGATATGTTCAAGAGTTGTCTTTCTGCAGTTACATTTACCTTTGATTCTCTGTATCATCCAAAATCATTTTGCATCCTTTTGTCTTGCGTTGATGATGTGGGATACATTATGGCCCTCCTTCAACATGGTCGCTTCCTGTCGACTTCAACTCATTATCCGGGAAGTTGACTGAAAGACTCCCTTCCGATACCTTAGATCTTGCATGCCCTAATGGCAAGTTCTTTGCACTCAACGACAAGTTCACATCATTGGCTTTCGATCGAGTGATTTCACGGGTGTTAGACTTCAGTTCCTTTATTTGCATTCCATGGATTGTGCTGATAGTACCTTGAGGACCATTGTCATTATTGGTGGTTTCTCTCGTGCTTGTTAACATTTTACATAATTTATTGGTAATCAAGCGACTTTCTAGCATGTTCAATGTCAACACATCTATTCAAATGTTATAATTTGTACTTTGATCAGGTTGTGTTGGAGCGCAAGACCCTAGGCTCATATCACAAAATTCTAGGTTATGGAGTGATGTGACATGGTTATGTTGACATACATGTCTCTTTCAGATGGATGGCTGCGACCATACCATGACTTATCATATGTGATCCTTCTCATTATTGCATGGCTGCGACCATACCTTGGTTTCATTATGATCCTCTTTGATGAATGGTTGCGCCCATACATGGATCCATTTACATGATCATTCTCTGGATGGCTGCATCCATGCCATGATTCATGTATCATTTGATAGAGTTCTCAGTTATGTATATGTATTTTTACTTTCTTTTAGGTTTTCCGATAGCAGGCTACGGTTCCCTACATTTATTTATAAAGTGTTTCATCCCTCACTCTAGTTCGACCTTCACGCTTCAGGGGTCATCTATTACATAACATTTTGTCACTTTCCCTATAATCCCCATTCCTTGATCCTGGATGACCTCTACAGTGAACCTTACATGCTTACCCTTCATGAATAAACTCCCATTGTCCCTCTTCATGAGCAGAACAATTCCATTTTGCACCATTTACCCAAAATCTTCTGTTTTGCGCAATTTACAAGACCGGCGTTAATGGCCCTTGTCTTCCTTGCACCGATATGCAGGGATTAACATTTTCCATAGAGTCTCTTGTTCCAGTTACGCTGATCCTCTTATGGAAACTTTTTTAAATATAGAGTTGAAGCTTCCAGCTCTAGAAGCTCTGTAACGAAAGTCTAGTAAATGGTTTGGCCAGCTGGGGTCAAGGATGTGAATTTGGGATCCTTTCCCCTATAATGATGGAACTACCTCAAGAGATAAGACCTTCTCCCATGAGAAGAGGATCCATCTCCCATCCATTCATCCTATATAAACTTACCTTTTTCCCAAGCACAAGCTAGTGTTAATGTTGGCGTGCTAGTGCTAATTAAGTTTGGAGTAAATAGCAAGCTATTCAAAGTTGTAGCTCTCTAGTTGTGTGAGGGAGAACTGTGATTTTGGTTTAGTGTGAAGCCTAAAGGGAAAAGCCTTAGAACTATTGTTGTTGAGGCTATCATGGAATGTTAGCAAAAGTGTGTGGGAACCTGGTCATGTCAGAGGAGAACGGCAACATCAAGACAATGGTTGTAATCTCTTCTTGATTCAATATATATGCAACTATCGATTGATTTCCTACATGATTTTTCATCTTACATATTCATGGCTTAATGTTTCTAGACTTGTTAAGTAGGTTGAATTACAATTTGTCTATTATCACGATTGTTGTTTGTTGTTGTTTACTTGTTTCAGGTGCTTGAAGAAGGAAGCGAGAGATAGCTGGAGCGATCAAGCAAGGACATCATCAAACGGGATAAGTGTACTAATAGGTAGGCCCTCTTAATTGGTTCGAAACTAAGGAAATATTCCATGGAATGTATTAGTTTTGGCTAGTCCCATTATCGATCTAGAGGAATTTGTTTGTGTCCGCACTTATAATTTTACTTCACCACAATGTGCCGAAGGTTTCTAGATGCCTTGAGAATTCCATAGCTCCAATATCGAATGTGAAAATGAGCTCTGGCGGCATCCATTAGATAGATTTGATTGATTTAGAATTTATGAAGTGCATGCCAAACATATAGGAAAAAACGACAAATGGTAGAAGTTTTCTAAAATTATCTCGTGTAACTCCCACTGCTAAAAATAGATCCCTATTTTTTAGGGAGGATTTTTTTCTTTTTCTTTTTCTTTTTCTTTTTCGGGAAAGGTTTCCATGCATGCATGAAGAGATTGTGCAGTTCTGGAGGGAACCAGGAAACCTACCGACACATGCATCGGGCAACAGTTGAGGGAATGCTTCTGTGCTATTCCTAGGCTAAGTGGCTTTGCCTGCCTTTCATGCTTTGCACAGTTTCCCAGTTAAAGACAACCTATCAGCTGGGTCTGTGTAGTTCTAGATCCGAAGCTCACTGCTAAGCTGATCTGTGCAATTCTTGAGAGCAAGGCTCACTATTGGGCTGCATTGTGCAATTCCTAAGAGTAAAGCTGGCTGCCCTCTAGGACTGTGTAGTTTTCCAAGGCAGTGAAATAACTAGATGAAACCAAGTCACGAGGGTCATCTTATGGTTAGACAACAAAGAAAGTAAGTGGACATAAGCTGTAAAATGAAATATCAATTCAAATGAAAGCACAAGTACCTGATCCATGCAAGACAAGTTGCTAATATTTAAGGAGGGAGGCTCCAAAACGAAGCAAAGGTAAAATTTTGGAGGGTGGTTGTAGCCGCTACAATATGCGGTTTAGTCTCGAGACACCCTTGTTTCTATTAAGGGTTGAGACAGTTTAGTCTATGGATGCCCTTGTTATTGATATTGAGGGTTGAGGTGGTTTAGTCTCAGGATACCCTTGTTGATATTGAGGGTTGAGGCAGTTTAGTCTCTAGATACCCTTGTTGTTGATATTGAGGGAGGAGGTGCTTTGGTCTCTAGATTACCTTGTTATTTAAAGAGAAGGTGCTGGGTGCTTTCCGGGTTTATAAATTCCTTGAAGATTCAAACTACAAATTGTAACATGCTAAAGAAATTGACTTGAATCTACTCTACTCATCAGTGGAAATAATAAATGATAGATGAAATCACGAAGCATAAAAGAGAAAGAATTCAATCACACATGACACAATAATTTTCTAGGAAAGTCATCGCTAAAAATCCTTGCTATCTGTATATTGCATTAATAAAAAAAATGAGAATATTACAATGCTTTGCTCAAGCCAAAGCAACCTTTGCACTATCTCTATCTGTCTCACTAACAACACGTGCACAAGCTTCTCTCGGCACACCTTTCTCTCACAAGCTCCGAGCACAAACTTGTGCTTCCTATTTCTTTGTCTCACCAACTCGTGCTCACCAAAACATTGATTAAAATTGTGCCTTCATTCCTCCTTTAAAGCCACTAGCCCCAATAGTGGAACATTACAATCAACACCGACTTCTCCTCCAAATAGATGTACTCACTCTACACTGTGGAAAAGCCAAGGCTCATCACAATACTCTCCAATCCTTCTCTAAGCAATTCCTAGCCAAAAGCTTGGCTCCCAAAAGCCTATACTATGAGTTATGAGGTTCTATATATCACAAAGGGTGGGGTGACCCTTGACATTCCCCTTTGACTCTTGGACTACCCTCATGACTCTTCACATTACATAGTGATTGTTCACATTCCACTAGTGACACATGGAATTTCACTTACAACATATTTACAATAATACAATTTTCACATATACCCATGTGGGACAAAAGGGATTGAGTTAGCTTAACAAGACAAACAAAACCACTTGGGGTCTTGGGAAAGACCAAATCGGTAACCTCCTCATGGTGGTCTTCGATGATGAACTAATACCAAGCTTGGTACTGCGCTATCCTATCCCCATACTGATTGTTGATGTCTTTATCAAAGTAGACTCTTGCCTCCATGGCTTCTGGGTATATGGTTCTGAACCCTTGTTCAACTCATCCTGAAGCATGTGCAGCACTATCCTGAGTGTGGTTGGACCACTGATGTAACCAAGTCACGAGGGTCAGCTTGTGGTTAGATAACAAAGCAAGTAAGAGGACACAAGTTGTAAAGAAAAAGATCAATTCAAATGAAAGAACAACTACCTAAGTAGTTCAAGACAAGCTGCTAATATTTAAGGAGGGAGGCTCCAAAATGAAGTGAAGGAAAAATTTTGGGGGGTGGTTTTAGCCGCTACAATAGGCCATTTAGTCTTGGGAAACCTTTAAGGGTTGAGGTGGTTTAGTTTATGGATTCCCTTATGGTTGATATTGAGGGTTGAGGCGATTTAGTATGGGGATACCCTTGTTGATATTGAGGGTTGAGGCAGTTTAGTATTGAGATACCATTGTTGTTGATATTGGGGGAGGAGGTGATTTGGTCTCCAGATTCCATTGTTTCTTAAAGAGAATGTACTATGTGATTTCTAGGTGTAGAAATTCCTTGTAGATTCAAATTGCATATTGTAATATTTTAAAAAATTTGACTTGAATCTACTCTACTCATCAGTGGAAACAATAAACGATCAACGAAATCATGAAGCATAAAAGAGAAAGAATTCAATCACACATGACACAATAATTTTCTAGGAAATCCATAGCTAAAAACCCTTGCTGTCTGTATACTACATTAATAAAAAAATATGAGAATATTACAATGCTTTGCCTAAGCCCAAGCAACCTTTTCACTATCTCTATTTATCTCACTATCAACATGTGCACAAGATTCTATTGGAACACCTTTCTCTCACAAGCTCCAAGCACAAACTTGTGCTCCCTATTGCTTGGTCTCTCAACTTGTGCTCACCAAAACAATGATTAAACTTGTGCCTTCATTCCTCTATTTAAAGCCACTAGCCCCAATAGTGGAACATTATAGCCAACACTGCATGCTCTTCCAAAGAGATGTACTTGGTCTACATTGTGGAGAAGCCAAGGCTCATCACAATACTCTCCAAGCCTTCTCTAAGCAATTCCTAGCCAAAATATTGCCTCCCAAAAGCCTATACTATGAGTTATGAGGTTCTATATATAGCAAAGGGTGGGGTGACCCTTGACATTCCCCTTTGACTCTTGGAATACTCTCATGACTCTTGATATTACATAGTGACTATTCACATTCCACTAGTGACACTTGGAATTTCACTTAAAACACATTTAAAATAATACAATTTCCACATATGCCCATTTGGGACAAAAGGGCTTGATTAAGCCTAATAAGACAAACAAAATCACTTGGGGTCTTGGGGAAAGACCAACTTAGTAACCTCCTCATGGTGGTCTTTGGTGATGAACTGATACCAAGCTTGGTATTGCACTATCGTGTCCCGTGCCGTTTGGTGATGTATTTATCGAAGCAAACTCTTTCCTCCATGGCTTCCGGGTATATGGTTTTGAAACCCCTATCCATCTCATCCTAAAGCATGCACAACACTATCCTGAGCATGGTTGGACCATTGATGTAACCAAGTCACGAGGGTAATCTTGTGGTTAGACAACAAAGTAAGTAAGTAGACACAAGCTATAAAGCGAAAGATCAATTCAAAGGAAAGCACAAGTATCTGAGAAGGGCAAGACAAGCTGCTAAGATTTAAGAAGGGAGGCTCCAAAATGAAGTGAAGGCAAAATTTTGGAGGGTGGTTGTAGCTGCTACATTATGCGGTTTAGTCTCGGGACATCGTTGTTGCTATTAAGGGTTGAGTTAGTTTTGTCTATGGATGCCCTTGTTGTTGATATTGAGGGTTGAGGTGGTTTAGTCTCGGGATACCCTTGTTGATATTGAGGGTTGAGGCAATTTAATCTCGAGATACCCTTATTGTTGATATTGAGGGAGGAGGTGATTTAGTCTCTTGATTCCCTTATTGCTTAAAGAGAAGGCATTGGTTGCTTTCTGGGTGTAGAAATTCCTTGTAGATTCAAACTGCATATTGTAATATGCTAAAACAATTGACTTGAATCTACTCTACTCATCAGTGGAAACAATAAACGATCGATGAAATCACGAAGCATAAAAGAGAAAGAATTCAATCACACATGACACAATAGTTTTCAGGGAAAGCCATAGCTAAAAACCCATGTTATCTGTATATTGCATTAATAAAAAATATGAGAATATTACAATGCTTTGCTCAAGCCTAAGCAACCTTTTCACTATCTCTATCTATCTCACTACCAACATGTGCACAAGCTTCTCTTGGCACACCTTTCTCTCACAAGTTCCAAGCACAAACTTGTGCTTCCTATTGCTTGGTCTCACCAACTCATGCTCATCAAAACAATGATTAAAATTGTGCCTTCATTCCTCCTTTTAAATCCAATTCGAATCATATAATTAGTAATTTTTTTAATTAAGGAATGATTTATTTTAGGCCTTCTTCAGATTGCATGCACCATTTGTTTAATTTAGATGATTTTATAATTGATAATACATTATCCCTGAACTTCAATCTTAGTTAGGTCTTTCTCTGATCTGACATGCATGATTTAATTATGAGTGAATCTTTAATTTATTGGTTCAGTAGTGTTGGTTACACCCCACTACTGGATCTCCTACTAATTCCTCCATCGGTTGGAACTACTTTAACTGAATTTAACTCAGTTAAACTGAATTAAATAATTACAACTCAAAATAACTCAACTTGGGCCCCTAAAATTTAGGAACCATTCTACATGACTTTATATAGACTCGCAACTCGAATTAACTAAGCCAACGAAGTCAAATTAACTTAGTTAACTATTACAAGTTGCTATGAGAATTATAATTACAATTTAATTCATAATTTAATTCAAGGACAAATTAAATTAACAATTTTTTTTTATATTATTTTTAACATTTCTTGTTGCTATTTTCAACGTCCCCTCTAAACAAGAAAGGAATTCAACTTTATCCCGATCCAATACCTTTGGAATGTTCTTAATGCAACTCTTGTCACTATTTTTTTTGCTAATGTAACAAAAAAAACATCCAAACAAAATAAACTGAATCAACTGTTTCTAGATCTGTCTACTAGGAAAAACGATGTTGTTGTTGACCCTGCTATGGAGCCTCCCACTTTGCTGTCAACACTCCTCTTTAGTTCTCAGTATCTGACTAACACTAATCCTCCTGCTGCTGAATACTGTGGGACCCTGTAGCAAGGTAATGATCCATGAGACAAAAAAAAAATCTTAATGGACCCTGCCCAAATATCTACACTCTTGGGACTATTGCTTCACATCGCCCCACCTCTCACCTGAAGGAATGGATGCATGTGCTCCCTTTGCTCACTTCGATTGAAATTTCCTCCTACTAGGGGTCTCTACTTGAGCGAATGTCTCCAGTCAGTATCCTCTATGCTTCTCCAATTGTGGTTGCTCCACAACTTGCTGAGGCTTCTTCTAAGGCTGCATGTTGAGAGGTAATTCATGCTCCCTCTCAACCACCAAGTCTCTAACCTTTTCCTTTCTCCTCATGTGCATATAGGTTCTTGACTTACACATCGATCTGTTTCACCTTTCCTGTGGCGATGTGTTTAAGGAAAACCTTTCCTTTGTTAAAAATCACATTGTAACCATGATCTTCTAATACCGTAATGGAAACAAGATTCTTATTTAGTCCTGGAACATACATCACATCTGTGAGTCTGAGAGGGGACCCAGACTCCCTCTTAAAAGTAACAATTTTGACGTTGGTTGCATTACACCTCCCATCATCTCCAAATTCTATGTTCTTCTTGAGGTATTTCTCCTCCATGTCACTAAAGAGATCTCTATTCCCCGTCATATGGAATGAGGCACCGTTGTTGAGATACCACATGCTTCCTATATAATGCTTTCCATGCATGTAATGAGACTGAAATCAAGTTTGAGTTATGAAGCTAGAGCTTCACTTTTTGCTACTATTGTAGGTTTCTTCTTGCTTGCTTTCTTTTGTGGGAATTTCGTGGCATAGTGCCCGAATTCGTGACAATGAAAATATTGATGTTCAACAAGTCCTTATTCTTGCTACCTTGCTCATCCTGGGACTTCTTTCCCTTGGCTTTATTTCTTTGCTGACTAATGCAAAGTCCTCTTCCACTTCTTTGGATGAGGTCCCATCTCTTGTGCTCCACTGAATATCTTCTTTTACCAAGATAGACCAAAATCACTCCCACTATGGTAGCTTCTCCCTCCCATTAACTAAGTCTTGGTAGCTGTGTGAGCTCTTTGGAAGTCCTAGAAGTGCTAGGCTCACCATATCTTCTTCAACAATTATAACACCGACAGTTCGAAGCTCATCTCGAAATTGGGTGAACTTGTTCAAGTACTTTGGTATCCTATCACCCTTCTCCATCTCGATATTTCTGAGCTTGCCCTTCAGTGCCAGCTTCCCATGGTCACTGTTGTTTTGAAATAGGTCCATCAAGGCCTTCCACATTGCAAATGCTCTCTGGATTTAATTTATCTATGAGATGTTTGAGCAAAGGCTGTGGGTAATGAGAAGAAAGAACCAATGGAAGATGGCCAACATATCCTGCTTTGCTTTCACTTTATTTGGGTTTAATGTTTCTTTTTTCTTGCTACTATTATTTGTAATTCTTCTAGGAGTTTATAATTGGAGTGATCACCCAGTCGACGAGCTGAAGGTATTCACTCATTCGGTGGTTTGGGTAGTCGATTATAGTCTAAATCATAGACAGTTGACAGAGATGGCAAGAACATCCACAGTCACAAGCTAGTATGGAAATGGGGGTCGCAGACGCAGTCGAAAGAGAGAGTCTCAGGGAGGATGAGGAGTATCTTTGTTGAGGCCGCCAAGGAGAATTGGAAGGAAAGCAGATGCCCAACGCATCATTGATGCGACCCATGCATATACAATAGGTACTCCTGAGCAGGTAAGATACATGATAACAAGTTGGGAGCCAAACCTTAACTAACAATCTGAGCAGGAAATCCAGGTGGAAGATTGACACATGTTGGTACCTCATCCTGGCCATACCCGAGTTCATCTCACCAAGTACAAGAAGAAAATTTATCTTTATTCAATGATGAAGAGCATATTAGCCAGAGCTATCACACATGCAACTGGGAGTTCATCTCACCATGTATAAGAAGAAAATTTATCTTTATTCAATGATGAAGAGCATATTAGCCAGAGCTATCACGCATGCAACTGGGTCTATCAAGCTGATCCTGGATTTTGGGAAATTCAGAAAGAATTCCAACTTGTTCAATTCCAAATTCGGTAGCAGAATGTATGTTTGGGTCATATTGAGAAGAACATTCCATGCCTTAATCCGAATGATCAGGTTCCAATGCAAAGGACCCAACTCCTATGGAGTCCTTTGATGAATAGTTTTAGTTATTTCCTTTTGTTACATTTTGAGTACGTATATGTCGAGTAGTAGTGCTTCTATTAGCATGTTAAGGGTGAACTAGTTTTTAGACATTTCGGCCTATAAGGCTAATTTGACAGACTTAAGAGCCTCATATTTTGGATGGCTTATAATGCGTTCCGATGGCCAACAACCTGGTTTCCCAATGTGTAGGTTGAGGCCATAGAATGCCTTTTTTGGTTGTAACTTGCTTTGAAAATGAATGAATGAAAAGTCTTACTAATCTTACAAAAAAATATTTAATAATCTTAATTAATGTTTAACATTTCATAATTAATGTTCAACATTGTTTAATGTAATAATGTTTAATTTTTATTAATGTTTAATAATTATTAATGTTTAAATACTTAATGCTTATCCGTGTTTATTCTTAACCACCTTTTTTATGTTTATTAATGCCTTTTAATATTTATGAATGTTTACTCTTGCTTATTAAAGTTTATTAATGCTTTACGATCATTAATGTCTATTAATTCTCAATGCTTATTAACGTCGTTTAATGTTTAATAATGCTTAACGTTTATGTTTATAAATGTCTAATGTTTATTTTTTAATAGTATTTAATGTTTAATGTACATTATTAAATTTTAATGGTAATTAAACATTATGTTAATTTTTAATGTTTAATGTTTATTAAACATTATATTAACGTTTAATGTTTATTATTTAATGTCTCTTCGCATAGTTGACGTGTGTTGATGTTTAATGTTTTTGTTCTCAATGTGTCTCCGCAGCGCTGATGTTGCCACCTGACATTGCCGTGGGGTCAAATTTATTTTTTATTTGCCCAAAATCAATTTCTACTCCAATGCTTCATGCTATTGATCACCTCAGTTGTTCATATGTGACTCAGATGAAGCACATTCCCACTGAACTTAATTGCTATCGTCCAAATCTTAAAAAATATAAGTCAATGTGGGTTCATCCACCTTGGGGTCAAAATAGAGACACCTATCGTTGAATTATATATAACCATATTTCATAATATTATTATTCTTTCTCCATAGGAATGTTTAATCTTTATCATACAATTTGTTAGTCCTTTTATTAAACTTTGTTATATTATTATACCTGTCGTCATGTTTTTTGTTTTTTACTTGCACAATATAACAATGTCATTAACTCCATAATCAAAATATAAATTTGGTTCGACAATTGTGTTAATTATATATTATTGAAATTTATGGCTCCTAGTGTTTTCCATCCAACCCTTTCACTTAATTTTCATCTATCTAGAGGTCATTCGCCTAGAAAAAGAGAGTTATTTCTTTGACATCAATTACTTTTTGCATAAGATCGAGGTACTAAGCAACAATGTTGCATATAACCATTGTTATTATTAATTTTTATTTTAACTGATTTTCTTTACAGATTTTGTCACAAGTCCACAAGAGCAGTAAGATGGTGCCATTCCAAAGGAATCAAAATTCTTATATAAAATCACCCCTTTATACCAAAGGGTTGGCTATGCCAATCTTTAGTCATTCAAACTTGTCAAAGCTTCCTCACAATTCAACCTTATCTAGAGTCATTACATACACTGTAGATTGGATATTAGCGCTGGCTATGCTGATATTTAGTCCATATCACAACTCCATAAGAGCAATGAACATGGTTCCATGTCAAAGGCATCAAATTTTTTATACAAAATCAACTCTTTATACTGAGGGGTCGGCTATGCCAATCTTTAGTCGTTCAAACTAGTTCAAGCTTCCTCACAATTCAACCTTATCTATAATGATGATATACATTACAGATTGGATATTTGGGTTGGATATGCCAATGTTTAATCGATCAAACTAGTACAAGATTCCTCACAATTCAACCTTATCTATAATCATTACATACATTGTAGATTAGATATTGGATAGGAACAACATTATTATGCATGATCGTTGGATTTTTATTTTTATGTATATGGATTTGAATCAAATGAAGATTTCATATGTATGCATTTTTTTCCCTCAAATGTATATCAATCCTTTGAGCTCTTCATGCTTAATCTTGAAGTTTGGAATTTTTAAGTATTTACTGGTATTTTCATTATTTAACTATCAAACACTAACCATTTTAAAATCTACATATCATTGAGAATGGTCACTTAATTTCTCAAACCTTCATTTTGATTAATGACTTATATATATAATATATATATATATATATATACACACACACACACACTTGGAATGAAAGCGCCAAAAACCCTTAGAGTACTTATGGGCATTTCCCCAAGAGAACCCAATAGATTCAAAGCAACAACAAGTAACAAATCAAAGAACTTCACATTGGGCTCTAGACCACTTGAGCTAAATTTTGGGGAATATATACCAATTTGAAATACAATGTCATTTCAAATAAAATTACAGAAAACAAAGGAAGTTAATGACTCACCTGGAAGATAAGTATATCACCATGCCACAACCATAATATTAAGACTTTAAGATGAGACTTCAAGATAAGTTTATAATGCCCCAATAATTTTGAGAAGTGAAGATAAATAGACTCACTCATAGTGCATCTTTAGACTTACGATAAAAACTAGTCTCTTGGTTCACTCACACCATGCAATCTTACATGATACAAACTTAAGCCTAATGCATGAACATTGAAGCCTAAATCTTAAAGGGCTCATACAATACAATCCTACAATGTAGGCAGGTAAGCCTAAAACATAGACATTAAAGCCTAAAGATTAAAGGTTGAGACTCACACTCACATGTCCACACCCATGGGTCATTGATATTCTATATATAACACTAACTTTTATTGTTTGTCTAGTAGGTGAAATAGTGAGTTTTACTTTGATTTGGAGATCTTTATGTTTAGCATTGGCATGCTAAAGACATATTTTAGTTTTTATTAAATAGGTTTATTTATTAGCTTGATTAGAAAAGAAATCTATTTTGTGATTGGATATAGAAATGTCAAATGTGTGGTTACATTCATACTAAGACAAATCAAAAACTTATATTAACTAAAAAATATATATATACCTTAAAAAAAACATAATACATAATATTTGAATGACAGATAATAATTAAAAAACAAGTCAATCTTGACTCTTTCCATTCTTTCCAAGTTAATCATGACTCTTTCCATTCTTTTAACAAAAAAAAAACAAGTCAATCCTAGTGGAGTATTAATCCATCAAACTTTATATCATTTTTAGCTTATGTTGCTTCTAAAATCCTTCATTTCCCCTACATCGTTACCACCTTCCATTTCATTTATAACCTCCTCATGCTCCTCTAATTGAGTTTCAATTTGAGAATCCACAGATTCACTAAGCTAAATTTGTCGAACTGGATTTTCATGTTGACGATGATTGGTTTAGTTAAACTTAGTGAATGGTACACAATTTAACAAAATCTCAAAATTATTTTGCACTCCAACATCGTTTTCCCCTGGTATTTCATTATTAATCAAAGGTCACCATGTCATGGGTCTCTAGCCACTGCTTTGAGTACATTGTAAATCAATGGGAAACTACATAGACAATGAGTGACCTTCATTCATTTCACTATGAAATAATTTATTTTTATCATGCATTGAATATAATTATCTTGCATGCTCTCCTAGTTTTTCATAATGCCTTTTTTGAAATCACTATGACTACAGTGGAGGAATGAAATGGTTTCTATATGCTTATTTTTATAATGTCTCGAAATACCTTTGGGACAATGTTACCACAACCATTTAGGTCAAAAATATCTAATTCAAATGCGGAAACAAAAATCGCTAACCATGCCATGGTTGTTCTAAAATTTGGGAATTTTCTGGTTGAAACGAATGTCATGTAAATGTCCAAAATGAAATATATGTAATGTTAGAAAACCATGACATATGGATATGTCAACTAATTCGGGTTGAACCTTTATTACTAGATAGAAAAGTTACATTTACATCCAACCTACTTCATGAATATAAGAAATTTTTAAATAGAGTATAATGGCATATAATTTTTAAATAGAGTAATAAAGGTTCAACCCATATCAATTGACGTATCCATGTCATACTAATATGGACCGACTTGTGTAGATATGATAGCCTCCCCTGAGATACATTAAGGTATGATTTTTATTATGTCATATATTTGGTTTATTTAACATGGTATGCTTACAGGTTTTTTGATTAAGTGCCTGATACGAGTGCCATGTGTCTATAAGCTTGCATGTATGAATGATCTTGTTTTAAGATGGTTGTACTAACTCAATATGTGTTGAGATAGTTGATATGTGCTTGAGTGTAGGTGGGTGCTAGTTGTAGTATTAAGACTAATGATTTTGAGTTGACAATTAATTATGACATCATTTTTAGTCGTGGTATGGGGTAATATTAAGTTAATAGATATGATGTCTTGGTCTTTGGAATATGTGACTGAAATGTGTGAACAGTTGTAGGGAAACATGCATGGTATTAGCATGACAAGGTAACAGTTGATTTGTTTATATAACTAATAGTTGGGTGATGTGACAATACATAGTAAGACTCAATTGCAACAAGGAAAAGGGTAAAAGAAATGAATTGGGTGAGAATTCCTTTGGCTATGCTAGAAACCAAAATTCCAATTGAATAGGTGCTTTGCATGAATACAGATTCATGAAAATGTATTTGATAGGTATAACAACTATTTCCTAGTTATGGTAGGATTCATTAAGGAATCATAGTCCCTTGGGAGATGATACATGTACATGTTCAGTTATAGGTCAATGTGTTGGGTACAACAAGGTAAGGTGATTGGTTGTTATTATATTTACTTATGCACTGAAAATTGTGTGTTTATGGAAGTATGATGTAAGGGATTGCATGGTAAAAGAGGCTACCATGAGATATTGAAGGAGGCTCAGGTTGAGCTTTCCCTTGGAGGCATTGGGAACCCATGGGGATTGGGTCATGGTGTTTTTTGCTAGTTTCATGTCTTCGGTATTTTCGTGATTTGGTTGTGCTTGATTTGTAGTTTTGTTTATGTCTGGTACTGGTCCATGCCACTTTGTTTCTGGTGTCGTATGGTTATTGGTTTTCATGATTTTATTCTTGTTTTTTCTTGTTATTTCCTTTTATGTTTGAGGGTCTTGGGAATTGGTTTGTGAAATAAGTTAGTGGAGTTCGGGAGGAGCTAAAAGAACTCAACAAGTAATGAAAGAACTAGATGGAGCCTGATGCATGAGTAAAGGGAGACTTAAGGCAAGAATATGATAGTCAGTTGGATTTCTTGGGTCCATTGGCATAAATGGATGGTTCAAGGACAGTTATGATTAAGTTAATAGGAAATGAAAATTAAATGAATTTGAGGCTTCATATGCCTTTGCTATGTTGGGAACTATTGTTCTTAATGTTATGCATGTGTTTCACAAATAAAGGAAGTTCCCTTAACCTTGACCTTATGCGTATTAGTAATTACATTGTGATCATGATTATGCTAATGCGTATATATATGTATGCATGTTTATCATTTTCTGATAGGGTTGTCAGGAATCATGACTGCTTTATGTTGATGTTTGTATATGTATATAGGTATGTATGTATGTCGTAATATGACAGGGGCATCATAGACCACTGTTGTGGAGGAATAATTGCTTATGTAGTTGAATGACATGAAGAGGTTCCTGGTATTATGAGGAATCAAGTGAGAAGAATAGCCTTGACAAATCTATGAGGTTAGTATCATGTGGATATGGATGGATATTATATTCTCATGTGATGCCTATGTTTAAGTTATGGATAGGTAATGTTGAGGGATACATCAGTGGAATGAGAGAAGTGTGAGTTGTGGCATGTTGGGATAAGCATAGATGGTGGAGAGACACTAGAAGCAAGGTTTCTTGGTAGAGACAGTGTGCTTTCTGGATGTGTGGTAATTTTTTTGTGTATATGTTGTACAGGTTGTACTTGTGATGTTGTGTACATGCAATTTGTGTATATATGGTGTTGTGTGCATGTTTTTTATGTAGTTTTGTGTATAGTTGGTGATGTGCGCATGTTGTATGTGTAGTGTTGTGTATATATGGTACTGTGCACATGTTGGATATGTGGTGATATGCACATGTGGTGTTGTGCGCATGATTGTACATGTGGTGTTGTGTACATTCCATGTTGTGTACACGTTGTGCAGGTGGTAGTGTGTACACATCGTACATGTTGTGTTGTGTATATTTGGTATGGTGCTACATGTAATGTGTAGTTGTTGTATTGTGACAGGTTTATTCGCGGTATTGTATGGTGTGTACATATATGTATTGTGTTGTACACTGGGTATAGGTTTATATGTCATGTTATACACTAGGTGTAGGTGTATGTGTCATGTCATACATCGGGTTTAGGTGTATGTGTTGTGTTGCGCACTGGGTGTGGGTGTATGCATGGTGTTGTACACTAGGTGTGGGTGTATGCGTGATGCTATAAACCAGGTGTGGGTGTATGTGTCGTGTTATACATTGGGTGTAGGCATATGTGTTGTGATACAATGTGTATGTGTATGTTTTCATATAGTGTGATGGGACAAGTAGGTATGGGACTGTCTAAGCCTTGTTGTTGCTATTGAGGGTTGAGGTGGTTTAGTCTCGGGACACCCTTGTTGATATTAAGAGTTGAGGTGGTTTATTCTATGGATGCCCTTGTTGTTGATATTGAAGGTTGAGGTGGCTTAGTCTCGGGATACCCTTGTTGTTGATATTGAGGGAGGAGGCCATTTAGTCTTTTGATTCCCTTGTTGCTTAAATAGAAGGTATTGGGTTCTTGTCGGGTGTAGAAATTCCTTGTAGATTCAAACTGAAAATTGTAATATGCTAAAAAAACTGACTTGAATCTACTTTACTTATCAGCGGAAAAAATAAATGATCGATGAAATCACGAAGCATAATAGAGAAAGAATTCAATGGAACATAACACAATAGTTTTCTTTGAAAGCCATAGCTAAAAACCCCTACTATTTATATATTTCATTAATCAGAAAATATGAGCATATTACAATGCTTTCCTCAACCCTAAGGAAACCTCTATACTATCTCTATCTATCTCACTACCAACATGTGCACAAGCTTCTCTAGGCACACCTTCCTCTCACAAGCTCCAAGCACAAACTTGTGCTTCCTATTTCTCAGTATCACTAACTCGTGCTCACTTAAACAATGATTAAACTTGTGCCTTCATTTTTCCTTTTAAAGGAAATTCGAATGGATAAAATTAGTGAGTTTTCTAACTAAGTAATGATATATTTAGGCGTTCTTCTGACTGCATGCACCATTTGTTTAATTTAGATGATTTTACAATTGATAATACATTGTCCAGAACTCTAATCTCAAATGGGTCTTTTTCTGATCTGACATGCATGAGTTAATTATCAGTGAATCTTCAGTTTACTAGTTGAGTAGTGCTAGTTACACCCAACTACTACAGGTTATACCCCACTACTGGTTCTCCCACAAATTCCTCCATTAGTTGGAACTAGTTTAACTGAATTTAACTCAGTTAAACTGAATTAAATAATTACAACTCAAAATAACTCAACTTGGGCCCCTAAAATTTAGGAACCACTCTACATGACTCTAGATAGACTCCCAACTTGAATTATGTGAGCCAACTGTGATCCAACTAAGTTAAATTAACTTATTTAACTATTACAAGTTGCTATGAGGATTAGAATTAGAATTTAATTCCTAATTTAATTCAAGGGCAAATTAAATTAACATTTTTTTTCTTGACGTTATTTTTAACATTTCTTGTTTTTATTTTCAATTCTCCCTTTCAACAAGAAAGGAATTCAACTTTATCGTGATCTAGTACCTTTGGAATGTTCTGCATGCAACTCTTGTCACTATTGTTGTTGCTACTCCAACATCTGCAATAACAAAAAACATCCAAACAAAATAAACTGAATCAACTATGTCTGCAATTGTCTATTGAGAAAAAATTGTGTTGTTTCTGACTCTACTATTGAGCCTCCTTTGAGGTCAACACTGCTCTTCACTTCTCAGTATCTGAGTGACGTTGATCTCCCTACTCTTGAATATTGTGGGTCCCTACAGCAAGGTAATGATCCATGAGACAAAAAAAAACTCAATGGACCCTGCCCAAACTTCTGCACTCTTGGGACTATTGCTTCACATCACCCCACCTCTCACCTGGAGGTATGGCTGCATGTGATCCCATTGCCCACTTGGCTCAAAATTCCCCCCTACTAGGGGTCTCTGCTTGAGAGGATGTCTCCACTCGGTTTCCTCTCTACTTCTCCAATTGTGGTTGCTCCATAACTTGTTGAGGCTTCTTATGAGGCTGCATGTTGAGAGGTAATTCATGCTCCCTCTCAACCACCAAGTATCTAACATTTTCCTTACTCCTCAAGGCATTGCATGCATCTTGTACCTCAAGTGCATACAAGTTTTAGACTCGCACACAAATCTGTTTCACCTTTCCTATGGCGATGTGTCTAAGGAAAATCTTTCCTTTACTAAAAATCACATTTTAGCCACGGTATTCTAATATCGCAATCGAAACAATATTCTTATTTGAGAGGGGAGCCAGGCTCCCTCTAAAAGTAATAGTATTGATGTTGGTAACACTATACCTCCCATCATCTCCAAACTCTATGTTCTTCTTGATGTCTTTCTCCTCCAAGTCACTGAAGAGATCTTTATTCCCCGTCATATGGAACGAGGCACCGATGTCAAGATACCACATGATTCCCATTACAGTACTTGCCATACATGCAATGAGAGTGAAATCAAGTTCGAATTGTGAAGCTAGAGCTTCACCTGCTACTGCTATTGTAAGATCCTTCTTTCTTACTTTCTTCTTTGGGCATTTCATGGCATAGTGCCCAAACTCGTGGCAATGAAAAAATTGATGTTCAACAAGTCCTTCTTCTTGCCTCCCTACTCACCTTGGGATTTATTTCCCTTGGCTTTATTTTCTTTCATGACTAATGCAAAGTCCTCTTCCACTTCTTTTGATGAGGTCCCATCTCTAGTGTTTCGCTGAATCTCTTCTTTTACCAAGTTAGACCAAAATGTCTCCCAATTTGGTAGCTTCTCCCTCCCATTAACTGAGTCCTGGTAGTTGTGCCAACTCTACAGAAGTCCCAGAAGTTCGAGGCTCGCTATATCACCTTTAGAAACTATGACACAGACACTTCGAAGTTCATCCTGATATTCGGTGAACTTGGTCAAGTACTTCGGCATACTATCGCGCTTCTCCATTTAGATCTTTCTGAGCTTTTCCTTCAGTGCCAAATTATTTTGGTCACTGTTGTTTTGAAACAGGTCTGTCAAGGCCTTCCACATTGTAAACCCTCTCTAGATTTAATTTATTATGTGAGATTTTTGAGCAAAGAATGTGGGTAATAAGAAGAAAGAACCAATGGAGGACGGTTGACACATCTTTTTCTTCTTTCAATTTGTTTTGGTTTAATGTTTCTTGTTTCTTGCTACTCTTCTTTGTAATTCTTACAGGAGTTTATAATTGGAGTGACCACCCAATTGATGAGCTGAGGGTATTCGCTCATTTTGTGATTAGGTATTTGATTAATAGTATAACTCAGAGATGGTTGACTGAGATGGAAAGGCCATCCATGGGCATCGACTAGTCTAGAAATGGGGACTGCAGACGCAATTGAAAGAGAGAGCCTCAAGGTGGATGAGAAGCATCCTCGTTGAGGCCGTCGAGGAGAAGTGAAAGGAAATGGGATGCCCAACACATCACTGATGCAGCCGATGCATATATAATAGGTACTACTAAGCATGTAAGACAATTGATAGCAGGTTGGGAGGCAAACCTTGTTGGGTATACGACCAAAGTCCCACATTGGCTAGAAGTGGAGAGGATCATGGGTATATAAGGATGGACAAATATCTCCATTGGTATGAGGCCTTTTGGGGTAAAGCCCAAGAGCAAATCCATGAGGTCTTAGGCCCAAAGTGGACAATATCATACCAATGTGGAGATATGTGGTGTCCAGAGTCCTTACAAGTGGTATATTCTTTCCACATAGTTAACAGGGGGTTTGAGGGGTACCTGTAACCCCACTTTATGGGGTTCGGGGCAGCGCCCCGGAAAATTTTGGTTTTGGACCCTATGTTAG
>APFE031198929.1:12532-24386 GCA_000404065.3 Pinus taeda
TTGATGAGGCTTTTGTTGGATGATTCGGCCAAGCCATTACCTTGAGGGTAGTAAGCTGTAGAGTGGCCCAGGGTAATGTGGAATTTATGGCAGAAGTTGATCATATTTTTGGATTTGAAGGTAGTAGCATTGTCAGTGATGATTTTCTCAGGGCAGCCAAATCTGGAAAGGATATTGCCTTCAAGGAATTGGATAATGGCAGAGTCATTGGCTTGTCTACATGGGATGGCTTCAATCCACTTAGTGAAATAATCAGTGGCTGTTAAAATCCTCTTGTGCTGGCCTGAGGAAGAGGGAGGAATTTTCTCCAATGAAGTCGAGACCCCATTGTTGAAAAGGCTTTTCGGTTGAAATGGGCTTAAGGGGCAAAGGCAATAATTTTCTTTTCCCTTCAAAGATTTGGCATTTGTGACATGAAACAACAAATTTCCTGACATCTGCAAATAGAGAGGGCCAATAATATCTGGCCCTTAAAATTTTATCAGCAGTGGACTTCCAATATAAGTGTCCTCCATAGTCCCCTGCATGGAATTCTTTCATGATGCTGTTAGTTTCATTCATAGTCAAACAATTAAGCAATATACCTTCATGCTTTTTCCAAAACAAGGCACCATCTACGAAACAAAACTTTGATGACTTCATCCTTAAAAATCTTTTCTTAGTCCTGGACAATCCTGGGGGAGCACACAGGTTTAACAATACAAAGCAAATATCAGCATACCATGGGGACTGCAAAAAGGTTTCACTGATCTGTTGAGTCGCCAGCTCTGGTTCATTGTCCAGTTGATTAATGTCTAAGGCTTGGAAATTTGTTTTGGATATTAGTTTAGATAAACCTTATCCTTTTATCAGCTTGGTAGGTTTTATCTCTATGTCATATTCAAGAATGCTGGCAATCCACTTGCCTCTTTTTCCTTCTAGTCCCTCTTGAGTTAATATGTCTTTTACCATGGAGTTTGGGACATAGGCAATCACATGGGAGTATAAGATGTAAATTCTGAAGTCTTTGATGGCCTTAATAAGGGCATAAGCCTGCTTTTTTATGATCTGATATTTCAAAGGTGCATCTATTAAAGCTCGGCTGAAGAAAGCAATTGGCCTTTCATTACCTTGGTCATCCTTTTACAAAAGGACAACAACTATGGTGTGCACAGATGCAAAAGAAAAAATGATAAAATCTTTGTTGAATTGCGGACTGGTGAGGACAGGCGTTTTAGTCAAGGCAGTTTTGATACTTTCAAAAGCTTGCTTGGTTTCCAGAGACCATTTTACCTTGGCATCCTTTTTTAACATATTTCTCAATAGCCTTATTAGCTCGGCTAGGTTTGGGATAAATCTTCTTAGGAAATTGATCTTTCCAAGGAATGCTTGCAACTCTTTTATGTTTCTTGGATATGGGATTTGGAGGATAGCTTGAATTCTTTAGGGATCAATTCTAATCCCATCTTTTGATATGATATGGCCTATAAGCTTGCCTTCCTCAAGGGAAAACAGGGACTTCTTAGGATTCAAGGAAATGCCATATTTCCTTCATGTCATGAAAATTTGCCTTAGATGCTTAAGGTGCTCTTGGTCAGATTTGGAGAAAGGGGTTAGGTCATCAAGGTAAACAATAAGGAAATCATGTATCTCCTTGGCAAATGAAATATCCATTTCCCTTTGAAAAGTAGCACCAACGTTCTTCAGCCCAAAAGGCATTTTAACATACTTAAATGTTCCCCACGGTGTGGTAAAGGCTGTCTTGTCTTGGTCATCCGGGTGGACAAGTATCTGATTAAATCCTGAAAATCCATCTAGTAAAGAAATTCTAGATGACCTCACTACTCTTTGTAGGATATGGTCCATTTTGGGCAAAGGATAGTGGTCTTTTAGAGAGACCTGGTTTAAATTTCTCAAGTCTACACACAGTCTGATTTCTCCTAATTTTTTCCTTGTGGGAACTAAATTAGATACACATTCAGAGAATTTGATGGGTGCAATGATACCTGCTTCAAACATTTTCTTTATTTCTTTTTCAATGAGAGGAAGAAGCATTGGGTTGATTCTTCTAAGTTTTTGTTTGAACGACTTTTGATTTCATTTTAAGGGAATGGTGTGTTGAATTACTGAGGTGTCATAGGACTTCAAGTCCTCATAACTCCAAGCAAATACATCTTGGAATTCTTTGAACAAATCAACATATTTTGGTTTTTGATCAAGAGGTAGGTTTTTGGATAATTTAATCATTTTGGGTTTGTCTGCTGTTCCTATGTTATGTTCTTCAATAGCAACATTTATAGGCTCCATTTTTGGTTTCTTGGGCACATCATTATTATCAAACATGTCTTCTAATGGAGTTAGTCCAGCATGCAAAAAGTTATCCTTTAGGTCAATGAACTCAGCCTCAGCTTTAGCTGTTTCTTCTAAATGCATATGTTTCAGCTCTTGTATGTTTGCATTGTCAAAAATAGTTGGGTTAAGGATCTATTTAGTTGTTGCAGCTGTTACAGCCTGCTGATTTTCTTCTGTTAGCTGTTGGGAATGGTTTATGGCATCCATGTCAACGTTTGTATTAAAAAATTCGCCCTCAAGAGTGAGGAAATTATTAATCTAGGCATCATTTTGAAACACTTGCCAATCTTTAACATTGTTAGGGACCGAGGGTCTATGTTTTATCTCAGCAGCGAAATGGTGATTTGGTTCAAAGGGAAGCTTGCATGTACTAGAAAAAGTTGCTAGGCTGTGAGCATGAATATTATGGTCTCTTGAAATTTTGGCAAGCTTGGATTGACTGAAAGACTTGAGTACTTCTGTGGCAGCAGTCCTATAAGCTCTCATTCTAATGTCATTGGTAACAAAGTTACCTTTCATTTGTTGTATAATTAAATCGAACATGGAAGTCAGGCATCAAAAGTTCAATATATCAGTTAACATATAGAAACACACATGAAACACAGTCTACAAATGCAAGAAGGAAGTTAGAGCATTGCCAATGAGTTCTAAGTATCATGCATTCTTACTACTACAAATAAGGAAGTGAGGACAAACATAAACCAAGCCACCATTGAACTCTTTCTAAATCCTGAGAAGTAAAGCCAAAGTTTGTATTCATAAAAACATAATCTTCTACAATGACACAATATGAGTGTTTTCTCTGAAAAATTCCAACCTCTGGTGCATTACAACTCTTTTCATATATAGAGTTTCTTTATAAGCTTGAATTCCTTCCTCTAGCAAGAGAGGAATTTGAATTTCTCTAGACCTGACACCTATTAAACATTAAACAAACTACTAATTACAACTAACTGTAAACTAACAGTCTTAGAGACCTAATTTGACTAGGAGTGTAACTCCTTATCTATGCTGGCAACAACCTTAGCTATGAAAACAAAATCATTCTTTGACATCTATCCCTCTTCATCTTTGGCTTGAGTGATGACTTTAAACTTCATGCTGGCCTTTGATTGCTTGTCCTTTAACTGTCCCTGGATACTAGGAAAACTGCCCCTATTTTTTCTGCTTTGGTCTCCAAAGTGGTTCCTCGAATTCTGCTAACCATTTTATCCCTTTTAATAACATGTGATGCCTTGAATTAGACCAAAGGTCCTGCTCATATACTCGTGCTAAGACAAAACCCCTTAGATGCTAGTTGAAGCATGACAACTGTCTGAACTATGAAATCACTGTTGTTTTTGTAGCATGGAGTTTGGAGATATTAAATGCTTCTCATTCTTTGAATTTTCCTTTGCTTAGTATTCAAAACTTCTGAGGTGGCCCTTTTGTATCTTTTGCAACAAAATTATTTCATAATGGTTCCCCCCTTTCATTTCAAAATTGATTAAAAAAAAAAAACTGGCAGCTTCAACAGTTTTGTAGCGTTGTGCATTATATGTCACACGCTACGAAACTGTTGTGTGATTCAAGAACACAATTTTTGTCATTTTTTGGGATTTTTCGGTGGCTTCTCCACATGCAATGAGCCAAATAATCTGACATTATCTATCCAAAATAACCTTCAATATTCAAAAAGTAAACTTCACATCAAAATTGTCCCAAAATTGCTTCACTTGCTATTTGCTTCATTTATGTTGAGGTTGTTATTTTGGTTCTTTCAGTTGAATCTTAAAATCTTCGATTTGTCTTTTCATCATTCGGATTCTAGTTATCAATTTTTCATTGACCCTTCTAATATATCTTGCCTCTTTTATTGCAGGGACCATCCAAGTGAAATATTAAGCATGGCAAGTAACTACTTCAAGTATTGAAATTGTTTTATCTTCCCATAGAGCCTCCATTATGTTGAAATTGGCTTCCTCAAGTACATGTTTCCTTGATTTTTTTCTAATTTTGGCAATCTCAAGATTGGCAAGCTTCAATTTCTTTTTTATCTCTTCAAAACCACACTCCTCCTGCTAAGTGATAACTACCTTACCTCTGTCATCTTTGTGTAGTTGTGATGATGTTTTTGATTGAACCATAGGTTCTTCATGTAATTCTGCTACCTCCCCTGTCTCACTTACTTCTGGATGTGTCTCTTCTATCCTTCCTGAATGTCTTGTCACAGGACTTCTCGGCTTGAACACAAACTCTGAGACCTGGTCATCAAATTGAAGATTTTTGGAAGATTTAACTCTTTTGGTTTTGTTCTTGCTAGCTTCAAGTAGCTCTGCTTGGACCAGAGGAGTCTCTTCTATGTTGATGGCTTGGAGGATATTGTTCAAACTTCCCTTTGAAGCTGGGCTTTCATCAGCAATCATAGTCTTCCCCTTTTCCTTGGCTAATTGACTTCTTGTTACTCTTCTTTGTACAATTTTATCAACAGACTGCTCTTGTACCACCTCATTGATTTGAACCATCTTTCCTAGCCTCTTGGTATCTCGGTGACTGTAGATATGACCTCAGGAGAAATTGAAATTTCTAGCAGTCCAACTCTTGAATTCAAACCAATGAAATTGAAAGCAAAATATTTGGTTACTTGAACATGACCACCTTGAATTTTTTCATAGAATATCCAATAGCCCACTTGTTTGAATGCATGTTCAACCTCTCTGCTTCTCATGAGCACATCTAAACCTTCAGGCTCAGCTCTAAGGCATCGACCTGATCTGTGATTTTTCCTTTCTTCAAACATGTCTATGAAATCCCTGCAAGAAAACTTGAAGATAAACTTGCACTGTATCAGTTTAAACACTGCCTCACATGAATTTAAAATTGATAACTGCCTCGCTTGAGCTTTCAAAAAGTTCTGATGAGTGTTGTCCTTAAGCTTGCCAATTGTATTTTTATGCATGAAAGGAACACGAAAAAACCAAGACTAACTCACCTCACCTTACTTTTCTTGAAATTTGAAAGAATGCGTACAAGACATCTAATGAATCTAATGATGAGAATGAATGGCTGCATGTGATAGGCATGGTTCAAGGACTGACACATGGTGATGAAACATTAACAGATTTTGATGGAAAAGACAGCTAGATAAGGTCTGGCATGAATCCCCAATTTCGTAGCATAGACAATGGAAATTTTGGGTTTTGTGCTACGAAATCTCCTAGTTACAAATCCCTATTTTTGTAGCGAACATAATGTATTTTTATGAGTTTTTTCTACGAAAACTCCTAGTTGATTTCGTAGCGCATGCCAACTTTAAAACAATCTTAACACATGACACCTATGAACCAATGTGGGACTAATTATAGTTAAAACAAGATTGTTGACCTTATTTAACAATAGGAACAAGACTCTATCCTATGTTTTAGACCCCCTAAAAAAAACAATAGAAATGACTTGACCCAGACTGAATTACAACTTTGAAATCATACAAGTTGTCCAATTTTTTTTTTAGTGATAACACTATAGGAGCCATTGATATTAGATTCTAGTTTAATTACTTTCGATCTTGAAAACCATGTTCCTCGTCTTCCTCATCAGATTGCTTTTCTGATTCAATTTATTATTAAAGGAAAGATGATCCATCAGATTGTGATTGATGAAGGTGCTTCCACCTACATCATGTATGTTTCGTGTTGGAAGGCCATTGGCTCTCCTACCCTTAACCAACCCCTAGACACTTTGGAGGCTGTTGATGGCAGAAGCTCCTGTCCATATGGTATTCTCACAAATTTTCCTATCACATTGGAAGGAAAGACTGTTGAGATAGAAGTGGAAGTTGTAGATGCAAATCTCAATTACAACCTTTTTCTTAGGTGAAGTTGGACCCATGCCATGTTTTGTGTGGTTTCTTATTTGTTTCGGGTGCTTCGCTTCACTCATGAAGGAAAAATTGTCACTGTCGACCAATCGCCTTTTTTCTCTTCTGGTGCATCGAATGAAAATGTCCTACATGTGGGAAATATCGACGTTCCATATGAGAGCACGGGGCCAGGTATCTTTAAAGATTCTTCTTTAATGGGTAACTTTTCTCTCCTATCCCCGAATATCACTTCGATCAATATGATCTCTATTTCTATAGATCCGTGAATTATTCCTTCTCTGGATCACATTGATTTGTTTGGTGATTCTATGTTGTTAATTCCATTGGAACAAGCTTATCAAGAAATTATCTCGGCTTCAACAACTACTTTAGAAAGTCATGTTGTTTTTAGTATGAACCTAGATACTTATGTGCAATATCCTTGGCTTGGTTCTTGGGATTCCCCGTATCCTGTGAACAAGACATTCCCGACCGATGAGAGTATTGTTGAGGTTATGTCTCTTGATGAAACTCCTTGGAATGATATTCATCATCATTCTTTGTTTCTTCTAAGCCTAAGTGAGATTCCTTCATGTATTGAAGCTTTCATTTCTCATAACCCGATGCATCCACTTCAAATGCCTATTTTGGTGCATGAAATATTGTCTGAAGGTAATATGAGAAATTTTTCTACCACCCTACCTGTTGACATTTCATTTCAGTCTGAAATTGCAAAATCTTTCAACTGGGGGAACCTTTTCCTCATCATGAGTTTAAGTTTTTTTTGCCTCCTTTCATGAGATATTTTCACCAATTCTCTACCATTTTCCCATTATCACAATGGGGTTCTCATCCTATGACTTGTAACCCTCACTCGCTTGGGGGCCATGGGGGCATAACCTTTTATTCTATTATTTGGCAATGGTGAAACTTTGGTTTTATTCTCTCTTGGTCGATTACCCAAGTTTGAAAATGGACTCCATCTAAACTTTTTACACATGGTCATCTGTATAAACATTAATTTTGTACATTAGTGTGTGAAGTCATTGGTGTGCGCTTTTTGATTTTTGGTGTGTTTGTTTGCTTCGCATACATGTGTTTTCTTCTTACCTTGTGTTCCACTCAGTTTGCGAATGTCGTCAAATCATTATGTTGGTTTTGCTGATGGTGCTTGTCGTAGCACATGGAACTTGTCTTCCGCAGCTTGGGCACTCCTTGCTCCTGATGGCGAGTTGGTTGATTTACAAGGTATTTGCCTGGGACAAACAACTAAAAATATTGTTGAATATACTGCAGTTATTGAACTATTATTAGAAGCAGTTTCTCTTTGCATTAGATATTTAGTTGTTAAGTTAGATTCAAAACTCATTCTATTACAATTGGCTAATCATTACTAAGTGAGAAATCCACAAATTTTGCGTATGTATCTACGTGTTCGATTACTAGAAATAAATTTTGATTTTATCACATATCAACATATTCCACGCAATTTGAATACATTAACAAATGCATTAGAAAATTATGTTTTTGATAGACATTTTCATAATTTGTAAAACTAATCATATCATTGTAGTGTCCTTTCTAGGGTGCTAGACTGGGCTAAATTTATTATCGACCAGGGTGCGTAGACTTAGAGGCGTGTGCCTAAAATATATAGACATAAAGGATCTAATCTAAGCCTACTCTTCCTAATTACAATGCTGTGACTTGATTTAATATCAAGCTATCAATCAAATATTAACTAAGCATCAAACTATGTATCATTATCAGCTAAGATACAATTCATAACATGCTGTGTATCACTGTATTTAAAGGTTTCGGTCTCCTTACAGAAACATCAAACATAAAACCTCTGTTCAATGGTACCCAACATTCATGAACATTTATTAGAATCATGCAAAGTGAAAATCGTAAGCATACAGTCCATGATAGTGCTTTACAAGGCAACCTTGGATCGAATCCCTTACAGGATATAATTCACGATCCAAATGATGGTCTATTCAAGCGGATGCATAAACATATAAACAACACATTCATAAACACATGAATATAAACATCGATTTAATCCCTGTGCATATATATCAATATCAAATACCAATCAAATGCTCTGACTGTAAAATGTAATTAAAATAATATTGTAAACGCAATTAAAATGATATCAGTATACCATGTACGCAGGGCCCGTCCGCGTTCCTGGTATACCGAGCTTGTTATCCCACGATCACCGAATTAAAACAATCGCACTGTGATTATAGTGCAAGTCTATTGTATTAAATCAAAGTTCTGTTCATGAAGCGACAAGTAAAAACGTAAACGAACATATAACCAGGTTCGGACTTATATTTACATATGGTTCACATCCCTTGAAAATGGATGTTCATCCATGGGCGGTTGTTGCCGCTTTTACCAAAACAAAAAATGTTTCTATCCTAGCTTACACACATAAAAAAAAAGGAAACAATTAAAAATCGGTTTGAACTGTGACAGTGTGCTGTTGCTGCCTTTGTCGCCAACATGCCATAGTTGACCAGGCGTTGACCACGCATGTAGGAGGGTTGTTTCCGCTGCGGGATAGGTGCTTGTCCATGCTTGGACATTCCACTTTTCACCCATACCTTTCGCTCTGGCCTGGATGTCATGCCATATGTCAAACGATAAGCCATTTACAGGTTGTTGGGACTTCCTGTAGTCATTTTGCCCAAAAATCCTAATTTATTAACACAAAACCCTTAAATCAATTTAAATACAATTCAACAACTATAAAACTATTAATTAATCAATTTCCAAGGCATTTGAGGGATAAATGATGAAAAGAGGTAGGTAATGGTCATGTTTTGGGAGGGAAAAAGGGGTCATAGAATGGTACCAACATCTCTCCCCGAATTAATGACTTATCATGTCCTCATGCTAACCCTGAAGTGCTTCCTTTTAATTCGGTCCCTGCCTGTACCTCTGCTGCCTTGAGCAATGTGTCGACATTCTTTTTCACCTGGGCATCTTTCTGGTCATGGAGCTCTTGCTTTAGTCTTTTATACTTTTCCTTGAGGGTCTTCTTTTGATTGTACCACTTGGTGGCCCACTTGCAAATGTCTGTCTGCTCAGCTTCCAGCTCATTAACTCCCTCCTTTAACTTTTCATTTTTCTTTTGAATTTTTTTACTCTGTGTTCGGAGCATTTCATTTTCTTTCTTAATAACTTTCTCTAGCATGTTAGCCTCCATGAGCTCTTCCTTTAATTTTTCAATTTGTCTCTCTAATTTCTTTTGCTTCTTATTGGGAGGTGGTGACCCTCTTTCCTGTTTGTTATTACTTTCAACCTCTATATCAGCTCCTGGGGGTGAATGGATTTCAACATCTACATCGGCTCCTGGCCCTGGTGGCGAATGGTCACTGCTCTGAATATCCATCTGTATAGGTGCATTGGATTCGGGTTGGTCTTCTTGCAACTAAAATTTTGATTCCCTTCTTGTTCTTCTTGAGTAAGTGGTGAAGACTTTGTCTTGTTATGCCCTTTTAGCATCCTCCTTTCTCATTTGTCTGGTCCTTATGCTGCTCACAGGTGGGGGTATCTTGTTAGCTTTGGATGATGCTGGAATCTCCTCATCAATGTACTTCATAAACCCTGAATTTACTTGTGATGCTTCTTTGTCTTCCTCATCCCTGATTTGGTTGGCAGCTAAGAACTCCTTCCATGTTTTCCCTCTTCTTTGCATTTCATGTTCAATGAGAATTTTGATTAAACCAAAATGATATAAGCTTTTGTCTTTGTTTCCTTTCTGCTTCTAGATGGTTTTTGACATCTTGGTTAGGCTTTGCAATAAGAAATATGGTAAACTGATGACACATTGTTTCTTTATGTGTAGCAACAACTTGATGTGGTATAAATAAACAATGTTGTAGCAGCCTTCACTGGTTACAAACTTTTGAAGTATGTAAACCATTTCATCCCAAGGATGCACCAACCAACTTCTTGGAATGCCTTTCTTCCAGTTGACCGCTGAGACTCGGGACCTAGACATGAATTGGGTCCACGATTTCTCTTTGAATTGCTTGGTTTTAAAATACTTTTCCCCCTCTGAGCTAATCCCTATCGCTTGGGCGATGGTGTCTTCTGAAACCCTGAATGAGAAATTGCCTATCAGGGCTTTCTCCCCATTAAATGTGAAGGCGAATTGCTTAGCAACTTCTTCGTTGCTTCCATGTAATTTCTCCGAAAAGGGTAACCACTGTATTTCCCTAAGAATCGAAATGCAGTCTTCATGGTACTGGGAGCTATCGAACACACTTGGCTCGACCCTATTTGTCATCTTGGCGGAGGGTCGAGCTTCTTAACTTGCAAATTTAACAAAGAAGTTTGGATTTATTACCTGATAGCGTCGCTCCCTTAGTGTTCACTGTAATGCTGGGTTGACTGTTGTGTAGCTTGGTGAGAATTGAAACCGGATGGCGCTCACTGTCTTCGGTCCTTGCTGTGGAGGCCACGGAATTATATGCCAACGTATGCGATCCTGAAAATAAATGAAATGACCAACTTCCTTCTCTTCAGAGTGTGTTCATTTTTGAAAACAGAGGAATGATAATACCACTTGCACAAATACTATGGTGGGAGCGCTGGAAGCGTATGTACCACACTGATGATGGAGTCCTCTGAATCATTTGGGTGCGTCGGGTGGTGAATTCATCATTCGGCCGCATGCAAAATAATGAATAGGCCTGTTGTCTCTTACCCTTATATAATTTCTCTTTTTGTTTTTAAAAAATGTCACCACGTGTCCTGTTGGTACTCAACCAATTGGAGGTATGGACTTAGGAGGTTGGTATGGCGGTAGATGGCTGTAGGATGCTTAGGAAACATTGGAATGAAAGGTTAATGAATTTTAGAAGTAGGAAGTAGGTTGGAGTAGGGAAGAATTAGGGAGATAAGGGATGATGAGAAAAATGTGCCCTTGAAATTAATCATAACAGTCATAGCTATTAGAATTAACATTAAAAATTAATCCAAGAAATTAAGTGTTAAAAACAAGGAGCGTATTACACTTTTGTTTGACTGCTGTTGCATTGGCATGTTGAGTAGAGCTAGCTTTTTGACTGTTGTTTGGCTTTCCTTGCTGTTCATAACAGGTCCACTGAGGTAGGTTTGAATGCAACAGGTCCCTCTGCAGTGCTGAAGATGTTCATGCAATTCTTTATGTGCATACAGGTGCTGTTGAGATTGGGTGCTTGATGAAGTCTTGGTCCTGCCTTTGTAGAAACTTGCTGAAGCTGTGTTGAAGTAATTTTGAAATATCAATTTCTTAACAGGTCCCTTTCTGCGTGTCTAAACAGGTCCCATTACTGCTGGTGCTGGTAGCATGGTCTTCTTGGACTGAACAGGTCCCCCTGCATAGTATTTATAACCAGGTCCCTCTGAGATAAAACAATGACAAGATAGCTTATTTATTGAAGTCTGGAATGTTGGAACAAACTGCTTGGGAAATTTACAATGATGAGAAATTTTTTTTACAATGGAGAGATAAGAATATTGATGCTTCTCTCCCCCACAAAAATTTTGACTTGTCCTCAAGTCATTATTCAGCTGAGAAATTAAACAAAAGAAAGAGAATTCTTACCCGCCAACAAATTGGTTTTCAAGTAGGAATTCGAGGTTAGAGTGTGCCAGAAACTGGTTTTCACATCTAACCCATTT
>APFE031198929.1:25194-59175 GCA_000404065.3 Pinus taeda
TGGCCTGCCCATTCTTTGGCAAATGTCGCAACTCTTTACATACTTCTTGGCATCCTTGAAAATGGATGGCCAGTAGTATCCAAGAGTTAGAACTTTGAACGCTGTCTGCTTAGCTGCAAAATGCCCACCACACGGTTCATCATGGCAAGATTTTAAAATATCAATTACCTCATCATTTCTTACACATCTTCTAATGATCATGTCATAGCCAGTGCAAAATAGATCGCCATTGAGCCATGAATATCTAGCACTTTATTTTACTAGTCTTTTCCTTTCCTTTGTGGTAAAGTGTGGAGGTGTCCTTCCTGTAGACAAGTAATTATCCAAATCAGCATACCAAGGATTTACTATAGAAATGGCAAATAAATGTTCATCTAGGAAAGAATCTTCAACTGGAACAAGCTCACCTTTGTTTTGCAATCTAGAGAGAAAATCTGCCACCTAGTTCTCTTTACCTGGTCTATCTAACACTGTGATGTTGAATTCCTGTAACAATAGTAACCATCTGGTAACTCTGCCACTAGTTATTGGTTTATTCATTAAATGTTTTATGGCAGAATGGTCAGTATGCACAAAGACTTCATAACCATTTATGTAATGTCGGAATTTGTTCACAGCATATATGATAGCAAGTGTTTCTTTCTCTGTGACCGTGTAGTTTAACTCTACAGGTGTTAGATTTTTGCTAATGAAGTAAATGGCATAAGTAAAAGATTCTTCTTTTTGGCCTAATGATGCACCTACTGCAGTGTCAGATGCATCCGTAAAGATATGAAATGGTAAGCTCCAATTAGGCCCTCTCAAGATTGGTGCGGTTGATAACTTCTTTTTAAGCAGTTCAAATGCTTGTTCGCAGTTCTCATTCCAACTGAAAAGTACATCTTTTGACAGAAGTTTAAACAAAGGTAAAGCTATCTTACTAAAATGTTCAATAAATCTTCTGTAGTAGCTTGCATACCCAAGGAAACTTCTTACCTCTCTTTGATTCTGTGGTATTGGTAAATCGACAATGATCTGGATCTTTGCTGGGTCAACTTTGATCCCTTGAGAAGAAATATAGTGGCCTAACACTATCCCTTCATTCAACATCATAAACCACTTCTCATTGCTGAGGGACAGGTTAGATTCAATACATCTTTTTAAAACTCTCTCAAGGTTTTTTAATGCATGGTCAAATGAATTGTCGTATACTGAAAAATCATCCATATACACTTCAACACAATCATGAATTAAAATAGCGAAAATAGCTAATACAGCTCTCTGAAATGTAGCTGGAGCATTGCAAAGTCCAAACAGCAAAACATTGTAAGCATAAGTCCCCCAAGGACAGGTGAAGGTGGTTTTGTCCTGGTCTTCTTAAGCTATCCTTATCTGGTTGTAGCCACTGAAACCATCAAGAAAAGAGAATGATGATTTCCCAGCTAGGGTGTCTAAAACTTGGTCGATAAATGGTAGTGGAAAATAATCTTTAAGCGTGGCTTTGTTCAGTTGTCAGTAATCAACACAAATGCGCCACTTACCATTTTTCTTGGGCACTACAACCAATGGGGATACCCACTGACTGTCAGAAATAGGATATATGAAATTAACTCTCAATAATTTTTGCAACTCTTCTCTGACAATATCTTGGAGCATGGGGTTCATTCTTCTTTGTGGTTGCCTCATTGGTTTGATAGTGTTATCTGTGTAAATGTGGTGAGTGCATGTGTTAGGATGAATGCCATGCATATCAGTATAATCCCAAGCAAAGGCTTTCTGGTATTTCCTCAAGAGTCGGATTAAATTCTCTTGTTGAGATGAGTCTAGATGATTGCCTATGTTCAAAGTTTTCCCTGGACTAATCTCTATAACCTGACTCTGAGTGTTGGTGATGGATTGAACTAGAAAGATGTCACGAAAGGTGGTTTGCAAAGATTGAATGGTGCATGTTTCCTGAAAATTTTGAGCTAAAAGTACATCGGCAGCGTGATATTGGTCATGTCTCAAATTTTCGGAAATATCTGGTTGAGCAAGAAATAGTTCTACCAAATCATTATTGTTGTGTTCTTGGAAATCATAGATTTGGTCAATGCTGAAAATGGATTGTACTTCTTCTTTTTCATTGAATTTGTCATCAAGCCACAAATTATGTGTTACTGCTGGTGATTGTGCCGATGGGTAGAGGGTGAGTTGTTTTCTTTCAGTCCCTCTCGAGATGATCATGTTGCTAGATCGACATCCTATAAATGCATCAACAGTCGCTAACCATGGTCTACCAAGAATGATAGGGTGCCCTCCTAAATTGGATTTGGGTTGAAGGACTAAAAAGTCCATCGGATACTCCCAAGAGTCCAGTGAGACAATTATGTCTTCCAAAATCCCTTCAGGAATCACTTTATACCTATCAGCTAATTCAAGAACAATTGTTGTATGTTGCAAATTTGTAAGCTGGAGTGTTCTCATGGTTTCAAGAGTCATGACATTAATTGCGGCGCCAAGATCTATCAAAGTGTTTGGAATTTGTATGTTGTTAATGATGGTGGTTACTTTGGGAATGCCAGGATCAACATACTTCTCTATGGAGATTGTATTGGTCATAAGGCCTGCTAAATGTCCTATAACATGAATGGTTTGAGGATCAATCCTTTTCCTAGCAGGTTTCTTGAGGCACATGTCTTTGATGGCTTTAGTGTAGATAGGAATGTCTTTTATAGCTTGCAGTAGCGGGATTTTTATCTAGACATTTTTAAGCTCATCTAAGACATCAAACTGTGGTATAGACAATGGAGGTTTGCTTTGGACCAATCGGTCTGGAAAAGGTGGATTCAATGGTTGCATTTGCTTATCTCTGGTATCATCGTTTGATTTCTTTTGATTTGTTATTTCATTTTCGTTTTTTATGTTTTCTTCTCGCCTATCTGTTATTGGAGAATCTTTTTGGAGTACCTTGCCAGACCTCAAGTTTATGTTTTGCAAGGGTAGTGTGGAATATGAAGTTCCCTCTTCTACATTGTAGGCTGGCCTCTCTGCTCTATTGTTCGGATTTGGGACAGTTTGAGCAGGAATTTTTGTGGGTCTGGAAGGTTGTGAGTTAGCTAGAAATTGTAGTTGTGGTGGATTTATTGGTGGAGGAGTAGGCAGTGCTTGTTGAGTAGGTTGAGGTGGATAAACAGCTTGCTGAGGATACTGCTGATATGGTTGAGGGTGTGATGGATACGGTTGATGGTATTGTTGATATGGTTGTGAATATGGTTGGTATGGTTGAGGATATGTATGATAAGATTGAGAGTATTGTTGAGATGGTCTCCATTGTTGTTGTGGGTTGTTTTGGTGCTGCCATGGCATGGGTACATTCCATGAATTTTGTGCATACATTTGATCATTTACAGGAAATTGCCAGTTTTGATTTGGGAACATACCTTGAGGTGCTGGCCTTGGCTGCCATGGTCTTTTTGCGCCCATGTAATACATGTTTTCCATCTCTGCATTGGCTGCCATGTTATAGTTCTGCAAAACCTTAACTTTAGGACAGTTAAATATATCATGATGTTCAGTACAGAAAGCGCAAACTTGAATGTTTTCTAGTGGACAGTCCTTTAATGCATGTTTCCTTCGGCACTTTGGGCAGAAAATAGCCATTACTTGATCTTCAACTTCTTGTTTCTTTTTGGCTTTTAGAGTGTCAATTTGGTTCCCTATTGTGCTTAACAAATCTGTTTTAAATTCTTCTAACAGGTTGCCTATCTCAGCCCTTGTGACACTTGTTGAATTGGACTTTGTGACTTTGGATGACAAGGTTTTTTTTTCCCATTTTAGCTTTACTCCTTGAATACTTTTCGCATAGGTCAGCGATTTCTTCAAAGGGTAAAACAGAAATGTCACCTTTACCCATCAAGTTAAGGTCATCCATGTATTCCTCTCGGATACCTTTCAAGAATATTGTGCGGGTTAGTTCAAGAGGCATAGTTCGGTGTTTGGATTTTTGTAAGTTGTAGCAAACCGTTCTAAGTATTCCTCTAAGGTTTCATCCTCTTGTTGGCTCATTCTAAAGATGTCATCTTTAGAGTCTTTGGATCTGCAATAGGGTTGATATTTCCTTAGAAATACTTTTCTCATACCATCCCAATCAGTGATAGTATGCTCACCAAGCCCCATGAACCATCTTAAGGCTGATGCCTTTAGTGTCGCTGGAAAAAGTTTGAGCCTATGGGCATCATCAGTGTAGCCATATGTCTGACATACAATGTCAAATTCGAACAAGAATGAGTCCGGATCTTCTGAAGCCATACCATAAAAATTAGGTAGCACTGATGGGGGTATGTTTTTTATTTTGATCTCATCATCTTCCTGTGGTTCTTGTATGGGAAAAGGAAAAGTTGACTCTTCCTCATCTCTCTGTCTTTGATGTGGTGTTGATCCATCTCCTTCCTTAGCCATCTTAGTAGATTTCTCTGTATCAGAGTCACTTGTTTCAAAGAGGTGATTAAGGTAAGAGTGTTCAGTCTCTGGAGAGTGTTCAGTCACTGTGCTACTTTCTCCTTGTGTGGCAGACCTAGGAGAGTACCTCTTATGTGATTTATGTATGAATAAAGTTTGCCTTTCGACGAGAGTAAGTCTCTGCCCTGATTTTTGTTTATCCTCTAATGCTTGAATGATATTTTCCTCAGTTGGTGTTGAATTCTTTACAGAGTCTGCTCCTAATGATGATGGGTTAGTTTTTGAATGGTGGGGGGTTCTTATGAATCTACCCTGATTGTCTCTAAACCTAGGCATAAATGAACATGACTTTAGCTGTATTTTTATTTATTTTTGTTTATTGAATTTTTTTCTTTTCAATCCTTTAAGTACGCCTTCCCCGGCAACGGCGCCAAAATGTAGTGTCCTATCTAGGGTGCTAGACTGGGCTAAATTTATTATCGACCAGGGTGCGTAGACTTAGAGGTGTGTGCCTAAAATATATAGACATAAAGGATCTAATCTAAGCCTACTCTTCCTAATTACAATGTTGTGACTTGATCTAATATCAAACTATCAATCAAATATTAACTAAGCATCAAACTATGTACCATTATCAACTAAGATCCAATTCATAACATGCTGTGTATCACTGTATTTAAAGGTTTCGGTGTCCTTACAGAAACACCAAACATAAAACCTTTGTTCAATGGTACCCAACATTCATGAACATTTATTACAATCATGCAAATTGAAAATCGTAAGCATACAGTCCATGACAGTGCTTTACAAGGCAACCCTGGATCGAATCCCTTACAGGATATAATTCACGATCCAAATGATGGTCTATTCAAGCGCATGCATAAACATATAAACAACGCATTCATAAACACCTGAATATAAACATCGATTCAATCCCTGTGCATATATATCAGTATCAAATACCAATCAAATGCTCTGACTGTAAAATGTAATTAAAATAACACTGTAAACGCAATTAAAATGATATCAGTATACCATGTACGCAGGGCCCGTCTGCGTTCTTGGTATACCGAGCTTGTTATCCCACGATCACTGTATTAAAACAACGCACTGTGATTATAATGCAAGTCTTGTTTGTATTAAATCAAAGCTTTGTTCATGAAGCGACAAGTAAAAACGTAAAACCGAACGTATAACCAGGTTCGGACTTATAATTACATATGGTTCACATCCCTTGAAAATGGATGTTCATCCATGGGCGGCTGTTGCCGCTTTTACCAAAACAAAAAATGTTTCTATCCTAGCTTACGCACATAAAAAAAAAGGAAACAACTAAAAATCGGTTTGAACTGTGATTGTGTGTTGTTGCTGCCTTTGTCGCCAACATGCCATAGTTGACCAGTCGCTGACCGCGCATGTAGGAGGGTTGTTTCCGCTGCGGAATAGGTGCTTGTCCATGCTTGGACATTCCACTTTTCACCCATGCCTTTCGCTCTGGCCTGGCTGTCATGCCACATGTCAAACAATAAGCCATTTACAGGTTGTTGGGACTTCCTGTAGTCATTTTGCCCAAAAATCCTAATTTATTAACACAAAAACCCTTAAATAAATTTAAATGCAATTCAACAACTATGAGACTATTAATTAATCAATTTCCAAGGCATTTGAGGGATAAATGATGAAAAGAGGTAGGTAATGGTCATGTTTTGGAAGGGAAAAAGGGGTCATAGAATGGTACCAACAATATTCATGTGGAATATGTCCTATTTAAAGGGGGAAATTAAACCACCCTAGATCCATCTTTACTTCAGATCTATTGAGTGTCCCAGAGGGATCAAATCTCTTGAGATGCAAACCTCTTTCAGAGTGAAAAGAGATTCGAGATGTTGTAATGTAATGTAATGTCTTGTAAAAATTTAACTAGGTCAAACTAAAATAAAAATAAAATAACCCTATGTTAAAACAAAAAGTATATGTTATTATTTTTATTTATTAATTTTTGTTGGGTAGTTAAGGTAAACTTGACTTGGTCAAGTTACCCATGATTTTTGAGCTCCAGGTTTATGAGAATCCATGTATTCACCCATGGTATTTATGTGTAATATATCCTATTTAAATGAGGGAATTAAACCAGCCTAGATCCATCTTAACTCCGAATCTACCAAGCACCTAGAGGGATCAAATCTCTTTACATCTCAAGAGATTTGATCCCTCTTTTTAACTTTGTGTATATAATTTCATCTAATGTATATGATGTAAATGAAATTATTGGTTTTTGGTGCATAACATTACACACTTTAAGAAGTACCCATATTTCATGTTATCCTCCTCCATTTGGACCACTTCATCACCTTGAAAGTGTGTGTATCAACTAACATTGAGCACACAACGACCACCATGGGGTCTAAGGGACAACATCTTTCATGAGAATTGAGGTAACACCTCCATGTTCATAAAAAAAAAATTGAAATATTTAGAGAACCTAAGACTTGTTGTATACACCAAGTTCTAGCCCACACACTTCAACAAAATGTGTGTAGCATGTACACACACTTTATCATATTATGTGTGCCTTTGCCTACCTTGTGCACCACCAATCTTTGTGTGCACCTATGACACTTGTCACATGCACCTGTAACCTCCTCACATGCTTGCAAATTAGGATGTGGTTAGTTTCTAACACTATTATGAAAGCCTAATCAATGCACCTACATAATACACAGATCATGTCCAACACATCCATACTAGCAATAACACATACACAACTAAGAAGACAAATAATCACTCCATCGTTGATTATAGAACTAAATTTCCTTCAACAAGTAAACATCACCCCATTCTCTCTCTATATATGTATTTCAAAGAAAATTTCAAGAAAACTTATTTTTCCTACACATATATATTTATAGGAAAATCTAGTGAGAAACATAAGGGATTCTTCCCCACATTTATAAATGTCATCTCTAATAAATTTATTGATGTAAACTAATGTCCTTAACCTAGGGGGATTTTGAAAGAGACACTTACAAAACTAACTAAATACCCAATAACATTAATTACCATTAAGTTATAATACCTAATAACATTAATGACAATTAAGTTATATAAGCCCCAAGGGTTAGCTCATTTGGTCAAAAACCGTGCCTCGCCATCGGGAGGTCACAGGGTCGAATCCACTCGAAGCCCTTGGGGTTAGGTCTTGCAGTAGGTTGAGGGGCGATTTAGCCTAGGTATTGCCCATATTTTTCCGTGGACGTAGCGATCACTCACTGACCAGGGTGCTCGTGAACCACATGCAAAAAAAAAGAAGACAATTAAGTTATATATATTATATATATATTATATATATATATATATATATTATTTTTTTTTTTTTTTTGGATGTCGGGCCTCGCTCAAGGAGTAATTTGAGCGAGGCCCAAGATCAAACCTAGGGATTGCCACTATAATACCAAGAGTATATCCAATAGCCCGCAAGCCATATACTAGTAATTTATGACTTAGCAAGAGCCAAGACTCCACGAGGGTAAGAGATCCTACTCCTTGAGCCTTATCACAATGGGTTAATGATGTCCCCCAGTGAGATTTGAAACTAGGTGGAGGGGATAACATCCCTTTGTGCCAACCACTCGATCCTCCCACGAGGAGACAAGTACACTATTGTATAATAATAATAATCTAATTTTGAGATCAAGGCCAAGTTAGACACCGAAATGGTGTATTAGATCACCTTGTAAGACAAGAGACCACCTCCATGTAGTGATTAGACTATTAATATTTATAGAAGTGTACATATTCTATTTTTTTTACACAGTGGGAAAACTTATCATAACTTAGTTGTCAAATCGGCAGTGGTGACATCCATCACTGGTTGCTATCCGCGAATGTAGGTTGACTCATCACTGTTATTCAAGGAAAACCATGCCCCCTGAAAATACCGCTAGTGGTACGTAAGGTGGTGGGCTTTCACTTATGCGAGATGCTTTCGGGTCTTGGGCCATTAACCAGTTTCCTTACATTTGAGGAATATGAGCTCTTAGCCAAACACAAGTAGTTTTAGGACATACTTGAGGCCCAAATTGTACATATTATACTATCTAAATTTAACCCCATAACCATGATAAAAAAATATAATAAATAAAATCAAACATAAAATAAATAAATATTTTCCAAAGCGAGCATAATTTAAACCCATAACCATGATAAAAAAATAATAAATAAAATCAAACATAAAATAAATAAACATTTCTCTTTTTTAACTCATACTTACCTAAAAAACCACATTATGATTTTTTTTACATAGTGGGAAAATCTGTCATAATTCAGTTGCTATTAGTGAATGCAGGTTGACCCATCATCCTTATTCAAGGAAAACCATGCCACCTAAAATTACCCACTAGTTATCTAGACTTTCACTCTTTTGAGATACCTCTCAATCTTGGGCCATTTACATGTTTCCTTACTAGGAACACAAATTCTTAATCAAATAAACACAGTTTTAAAACATACTCTAGGAACACAAATTCTTAGCTAAATAAATCCAATTTTAAAACATACTTCAAACCCACCTAATATACCATCTTATTTATTTTTTAATTAATTTATTTTTCCACACCTACTATTTAATTATCACCTAATATACCATCTTATTTATTTTTTAACTTCACTTTTAGTTCATTTATTTTCCCACACCTACTATTTAATTATCACATAAATGTTTGAATTGTGCGAAGAAGTCCTACTTGAGTATACTTCTTTACGTCAAACATGGTGCTTCTGCTCCGAACGTTTAAATTGTCGTTTGATTATTGACTACCTCACATCACCGGACTTCCATAATCCATACACGGTGTTTCTATTCATAATGCCAACTGATGCATGGCGTTTCTATTCATAATTGCCTTTGCTTTGTGACTGCTCACCGTGCCCTTAAAAGTTCGGAGAATGTCGATGTAATTTATAACAAATTCAGAGAATGTTGTTGTATTTCAAGATCGCTTAGAGTTATGAATTTTAGGAATGTTGATGTAATTTATAACAAATTCAGAGAACGTTGTTGTATTCCAATATCGCTTAGAGTTATGAATTTTATGATTGCACGAACAAAGTGAATAGTACAGTTTTGAATTCGCTCCAACAATTTCAATTTCAATGTTGTGAATTGGCATTTAATGAAATATACGAAATATCAGTTCGCACTCTTTAGACAGAAACGTTTAAGCGAACAATTATGAGACTTTGAACAGCTGGTTAGTCACTCCCAACCAAAGGACAGGTGCATTTGAACTTCCAACTCCACCAAACCCCAATGTCTTGCGCTTTACTCTACATGTCCAGACCACCATGCATCAAGAACTACCTCGTTGTCTCTTTGCCACCTTCAATATGTGCATCTTTCCAAGTTTGATCGCCCATAACATCAAGACCGCTATCAAGAAGATGGCGAGCCTCAGGCAGTTTCTATATACAACTCGTCCTACCACGCCATATTTCAGGACGACAAAATACAGAAAAGCTTTGGAAGGCGAGCATTCAACCATTCATCCATAAGCATAATTCAATTGTACTCTGACTACAATGCAGGTTGAGATGGAGAGCGCTAAAAAATTGAGGGAAAGCTTGCAGAAAAGTCAGGCTGTAACAGGCGCCATGCTTAACGTTTTGGGTTCCTTTGATCGGTGCCTCTCATCTTTGGACTCTGCAATGCGCCCCACACAGGTGAATATCGCATACCCAACTGAGTTATGTACATCAGGGTCTCATGGGGTTTTAAAATCAACAGCCCAACTGAATGTAATTATTGCGGAATGACTGTTTAAGGTTGGGCCAAATGTACGATTTCAAGTTTTATAAAAAACGTTAAATTAAACTAAATGAAATGCTTTTATATTTCAGAGCTTCTATGAGCCACTGCACAATGTGGATTAGCTTATGCAAATTGAAGTGTGCACTTTTTTCAAGCGAAAAAAACAACACATCTTTCATTAATTAAAAGACTGTTACATGTACCTGTTAAGCTTCAATGCCCCCAGAATGTCTTCAAAAATACAAACTAATTGCAAGCAGTGTCATACAAGAAAGTCGATAAAAAAAAAAACAGAGCCAACAATGACCAAAAAACCATTTGTCCAGCAAGGTTACCAGGAGTGAAAATAGGTGCTAAAGAACCCAGCATCTATCGACGAATGCCCTGAAATGTGCCTTCAGGAGAAAGCCTGCAAAATAGCAAAGAAGCCCCGGGAGAAGGATAACGGCCGTCAAAAAGTGAAGGAGCCCCAGCTGCTTATGGTGCCATTGTCCAGAATTTGAAGTGTGCACTTGCACAATCTTATAACCAAATAAGGGCTACTGGTAACACACCCTAAAAAAATTGAATATACAAGCCATATGCATACAGACAGGCAGAGCGACGATCCAAATAACCAAATATTCACTTCTCAGTCGATAAAAGTATAAATCAGTTAACAATCCTCCCATCTCATCCCTTGCCCCTTATGAGGGATTGCTTTGATGATCACTATTAATAATTAATAATGTAGAGCCATCTTAATTTTGGATTTGGATTTACTAATCCCCAGATAGATGAAAAAATTTGAAATGTATGTAAATCTCTTTTACTGTACACTAAAAGATACAGTAAAAGATTCCAACTTAAGACTCCAAGTTAAGGTGAGTGATAATCTATGTTAGTGTTGTATGTATTTTACATTATAGATTTTAATTTTTTTATATGGTGATTTATAAGCAGTGACATTACACATCCACTCAATTGGTTTTCATAATAAATTGGACTGCCTTATACTATGTGTCATGTTAGGCATGGATACTGCACATATTCCTCATACTGGGTTGGTAATTGCATCATGCTTCTCTAGGGCTAATGACTATGACCTTCTAACATCTCTTCAGCGTTTAGTTGCAACACCTCCAAAAGCAGCTCATCCTCACCATCATTTTGAGAATCGCCAATGTTAATCCCACATCCAAGTGGGTGCAACGAGATAGCATGCCTGCTGTTGTGATAGAAGGCAATGATTTTAGTGAATACACACAAAATCTTGAGCCTTTTGTGAGGTTGGGCAAGTTTCAGAGAATGGGTGAAAGAATATCACTTTAAATTTGCTCACATGCAGTCACATAACTAGTCACGTGTAGAAAAACGGAGATGGTGTGATTTAAAATTAATAACAGAAACTCAAACTATGGCCTTTTTCTTTACGGCTATCAGCAGAAATATGGACAGTTTCTCTAGAAATTCTTTCCTCTTTAGAAACAGTAAATGGATGACAAAAGTGGGTTTTTGTTGTGGTTTAGGTTTAGGGATGGGTTTCTGCAAGAAATGACCCTTTAGGCGCAGGTTATGTGTGTAAAACCTACTTGTATGTCATGCGGGTTTAGTTTGGAAAAATTGTTTGTGATTCTCTTCACCCGGGTTCTTTTCTCATAAGGTATCATGTTGGCCTGTTATGATAAAGCTACACCTAGAAGGGTAGACACACCCAGGTGAGACGCCTCAACTCTTGCTAAGTCATAAGTTTCCTACTAAACACTGGCTTGCGGGTTGTTGGTGCTAACTGAGAGGTTATAAGTGGCATCCTGAATCCTGATTTGAACCTAGGCCTCGCCCAGATAACCTGATCAGTTACAGATTCCTCCAAATTATATATATATATATATATATATATATTACCTACTTGTACCTTGTACACTTTCAACGAGAACATATATTCCAGGTATATAAATCATAGCTACCATGTTCAAAATTTTCGATGGGAGGGAGAGGTCTGGAAGAATTCAGGATTTTTTTTAAGTAATAAGTTCGGAAATACTGAATATATAAAAGATTATACATATTACACAAAGATCTAAATAATCAGGGAAAAAAACATATAGTAGATTTTTGGATTTCAAATATTTTTTTTTCAAGTTTTACTTTTTCCTCATCTTTGGGTTTGGAGGTTTGGTTTGTACTGGTTCGGTCAGTCTGAAAGGTTCAGGGTCCACCCAAACCTGGTAACTATGCTATACGGTACAGTAATTACTTGCAATAGTTGCTCAATTACAAAACTTAACGCGTTAGCAAAGCTAATAACAGAGACTATAGACTAGAGGACTTCGAATACAAATAAGGTCTGAAAAGCTGCCAATGTCTGGACTCTGAATAGATATCGAATAGCATGGATATGAAATTAGTTTTGCAAAATGTGATGCCTATGATGAAAATACCATAGTTTGCATAAAGAGAGGTTGCATGCAGTGCTAATTCAGTCATGGGTCGGCAATTTTTCTGCCCACACAATTTTCATTTGTTTACATTTGATCTGATTGCATTTGCTATTTGTTGGTAGCCCGTTTGAGAATGAAGGATTAATATGCTCGCAATTTTGGACTTGCTTGGGTTGACATCACTCTGATTATCTGCTCTTTGGAAACTCTTTGCTAAAGTGTATATGTTTCTGAATTTGTTTTTCAAGGTCAAAACAGATGAGATTAGAAAGGCTCATGAGAATATTGAAAAGACACTCAAAGCAGCAGAGGCAGTTCTGACGCATTACGATATCTCCCATCAGGTTGGATTCTTACCCCTTATCTGAAAAACATGTAAATTCATGAACATATAACTTTGCCAGGCACACTGTTCATTCATTGATACACTGATCCCAAGTATGCAAGACATGGTTACTCTGAAAATACCACTAAAATTTGTGATTTCTTATATTTATTTGATATTTGTGAGTTTATACATATTTTGTTCAATGAAATATGTCTTTCTTGGATTTCCATATTACAGAAAGCGAGGGCATGTCATATGCTTATTCAGTTTTTGTTTTGGCATGCGTTGCTAATTAGCTTCTACGTGTTTATAGATTGATTCTAATTTGTTATCATGGCTTCTCAATTAATGTTGATTAACCATCTTAATATGTCTAATAGGCTTCAAATTTTCTATTTGCAGGTAGAGGCACAGATAATGAAGGGACCCCATGCTGATTTGAATGGCTTTCTTATGGCAGTGGAGCAGTTAAAAAAGACACTTGACTTTTTCACAAGCACTGGCAAGTTGAAAAGCACAGAAAGCACCATACGTGATACTCATGAACTACTTTCAAAAGCAATGTATAAGCTTGAGGAGGAATTTAAACAGTTGCTGGCAGAACATAGGTTTTTTTCTATTTTTATCCCTCTAAAAGTGCTGAGAATTAGTTTTTCCTTATGTTCTGTACATGCATGTCTTATCAATCATTTGATGGATTCCAAAATTCTACTTATTGAATAGATTTTAGAAGACGCAGGGAGAGAGAGAGAGAGGGAATCATCGGCATTAAATTGTTGCTGGCAGAACATAGTTTTGTTTTGTTTTTCCTCGAAATGCCGAGAATTAGCTTTTTCTTATGTTCTTTACTGTTGGAAATCAAGTGTTATATGTCTTACCAACTAACTCATCTACGCCCAAGATGCTACTTAGTGAAGAATTTGTAGTAAAAAGATTCAGAGAGAGGGAATGGGGGAGATAGAATCACCTTTTTTAAAATTCTCTTTGTAGAACTCAGTTGCATGATACAGGGAAATAGGTATGTGCTTCCAAAATGAAAACACACTGGAAATGTGACCCCCAAAAATTTGGAAACAAGGAAACGTGTCTATATATATATATATATTGAAACTTGGAAATAAATAATTATGAATAAATGAGCAAGAACATTTAAATGTCAAACATAAATGACAAACAATGTTCCACCATCGTTCATATTGGGATCTTCATCATTAGTATCATCCTTTGCCTCTACCTCAATCCTATAGGGACATAAGTCAACACCATCCAATTTTGATGAAACTACCTAATCCAAACTTTAAAATATCGTATGAAAAGCTTAGCATGCCTAATCGATGATTTTGGTTTGAATGAAGGGTACATTTTTACTAAGGCCATGATAGAAGAGTCCACGATATCACTAACATCGAGGTACATAAAGGGCTTGGTGCTCTTGAGTCTTGACTAACTACCAGTTTGATCCAGGTGGATATTGGTGGACACTCGCCTATTCCACCTAGACCTCCAGTCGGTTTCATCAATTTCCTTGTTCATAGCAGCTTTTACTATTTTTAGCAGTTTTTTCGGGTTCTGAACTTTCAGAGTAGTTTTGACCCCCAAAACGGTGTCTTTTTGAGGTCCGGAGTAGGCCCATAGCTGTAGGCAGGGGCCTGCGACAATCTTGTAGTATTCGGAGAGATATTTCCAATGAGGTATAATACGCACTATTTGGAGATAATATGACCAAGTTACGACCTCGGGAAGTTGGCCGCCCAACTAACCCCAACGGGGCCCACAAACGACTAATAATCTTTTTAAGTCATCTCTAGGTGGAATTTCCAGAAACGATTATGGGTTTTGGAGATCTCATGTATTCTAGCCTCTCCACAAAATTTTGTGGCTAGAACACATTCGATGCTACAAAAACTAACACTTTGAAGTGAATAACAGGGACTCTTATGTTTGTAGACTCAAGAAGGCCCTATATGTCTTGAAGGATGGATGCATATCTACTTAGAATTGGGTTCGTGAAGGGTTCTGCTGATCCAAATCTCTACATCAAGGTCATGAATAATGAGCCCGTCATTATTCTACTATATGTGGATGATCTATTCATCACAAGTGTAAAGCGAAGAATTCAAGAATGCAAGAAGATGTTGGCCGCTGAATTTGAAATTAAGGATCTACGACTGATGCATTATTACCTAGGTCTAGAAGTATGGCAGAGACTTGGGGGGATATATCTGGGGCAAGGAAAGTACATCATCAAGTTATTGCAAAAATTTGGGATGATGGATTCCAAGCCGATGACTACTCCTATCATCACCAATCTCAGGAAGTCGAGGGGCTTTACTCTAGTCTCGTGGATCCTACCTCATATTGATAGTTGGTGGGTTCCTAGATGTATTTTGTAAACACTAGGCCAGATATATGTTTTGCAATAAACATTCTTAGTTAGTTTCAGTTGGAACCTATTGGAATTTCTAAGTTTGACACGTTAGAAACCCTTCATGCACTTTACTGATTTATTCCTACCTACTTGTTCTATTAATTAACAAGTTATTTACCATGTAAATACTGGAAATAAATACAAGTACATGCTCAACACGTTACGGATCATCAACTGAAGGAAATAGAAACAAGCACACAAGTGACACTATTGTTTTTGGACAATGTCCTTGGAAAAACCTAATGCGGGAAAACCGATGCAACTATCTGAGGGTTTGATTTATTAAGCAGTTTCAGAATACAATCTGGGTGCCAAATCCGGCTCACCCAACAGAGAAAAATCTCGGCAGTAGTACCTTTCCTTTGGAGATAGATTCTCCGGCTGAAACCCCGGATAAACACTCTGGCAACTCCTCTGCTCCAATCTGCCCCACAAAAAACCACAGCGTTTGCCTCTTTTGCCCTCTGCATCAGCTTTCTCGACAATTCTGGCAGTTCCCGACAATTTCGGTTGTTCCTGGGCCCTAGCAGTTCCAGCTTCTGCCCTCTGCGTCAGCTTTCCCGACAGTCCCAACAGTTCTCGGCAGTTTTGGCTGTTCCCGACAATTTCGGCATCTACCCTCTGCGTCAGCTTTCCGGGCAGTTCTGGCAGTTCTCGACAGTTCCGACAGTTCACGACAATTTTCATTGTTCCCGGCAGTTCTGGCTTCTTCCCTCTGCGTCAGCTTTCCCGACAGTTCTGGTTGTTCCGGATTCTGCCCTCTGCATCAACTTTTTCAGCTGCTGTGCTGATCCTACCGACACTATCTCTGCCTCTCTGCTTCTGTATTCACTGCCCCTCAGTTGCAACTCCAGATCACTCTCTCAACTTTCTCAGCGAACCCAACCCCAGAAAGTCAAAATCTTTATCTCTTGGCGTGTTCTCCAAATGACCCTTAAGCCTCCTCTTATACTTTTCTTGTTGACAAATCAACGATCGAGATTAAGTCCCTAATCAATGGCGAAGATTAGATCTGGCTTGATCCATGACTTTTGGACCATTCTAACACAATTTTATATTAATTCACATTAATATTTTATTTTCCCTAAGTTTAGACTTAGGGACTTCATTAAAAATATTAATTATTTTAATATCTCCCAAATTGTTTAGAATCTGCCCAAACCCTTTCTGGATTGGAGATATCATGTGCCTTAGCCTCTCCACCAATTTTCGTGGCTAGAGCACATCCAATGCTACCCCAAATCAACACTCCCTCTTAGCGAGGACTGTGCTCTAGCAATACTTCTCTCTGAGCATCACCCTGATCATCCGACATCGGTCCGTGTGCTATTGCTAGGATTGCTGCCCAACATCCTCTGCATTGCTGCATCCTGTACTGCTACCCATGGCCCTGCCACTGCCACTGCTACATCCGTACTGCAACTCCCTTTGCATTCGTGCTGCTGCCCATGGCCCTGCCACTACCATTGCTGCATCTGCACTGCAACCCCTCTCATCATGCTGCATCGTGCTGCCCATAGCACTACCACTGCTAACTACTGCACTGCAACTCAGTTACTGAGAAGTAAGTAATTGATCTCCCAACTCTGACATCTCCTTCAGGCTAGAAACGCTCCTGATGCTGAAGCTTCCTCTGTCACTGACAAGTGCTCCCTCTCTGACCTCTGCGTTGTTGCAACAACTCTGTGCATCTCACACCATTGTACACCTCTTTGTGCCATCCTGCACTGGGGCAACACTCTTGTGCTTCTTGCACTGCTGCCTCACGTTGTCCTAGGAATCTTGCACTGTAGCTCCCTTTGTCGCTCCATCTGCATCTGTCTCTACTGAGATCCGCCAATACTGCTACTCCTCTTCGGGGCTCCCTTAGCAAGGTCTAATCCAAGAGGCTGGGTACCTTGAGGATCCTGCCCCTCATCGCCTGTAGTTCGTCTGACTACACAACTCAATGTCTCCCCACTTCCGCTCAAGTGGTGTGTGAGCACTCATGGCACAATCATCATCCCTCAAGGCGAAGAACTTGATACAATGTTTATCTAGAATGGACAGGATCCTGGCGTTCCAGACCACAAAGTTGGATGCTCCGTCCAACCTATCTTGATCCCTCAGCCCATTCACGACCATCTCTCTACTCTTCTCTGTTGACTCCTTCGAGTCTCTCTACTTCCCGCTTGGAAGTTCTTGGTTTGACTCCTACTGAGTTTCTCTACTTCTGGTCTAGAAGTTCTCGGTTCGACTCCTTCGAGTCTCTCTACTTCCTGCCTGGAAGTTCTCTTCTGGACTTCTTTTCAGTGCTAATTTCCCTCTTGGAAATCCTTCTGCTAACCGTCAAGTTGCCCCTCTCCGATCGTCTGTGCAGCTGCACCACCAATCCAGATTCCTTGGCTAGAAATCTGCCTCGGCAACAACTCCCTCCCCTTGGCCTTGCCCTGTTAGGTACTGTTCTGACTACAATACCCCACCAGCTTCACTCTGCAACTTACCCAAAGCCTCCTAAACCCCAGCAAACTGAAGGTTAGAGCTCCTAGGCTCTGCGCAATCCCACCACTGGCAAATCAGCCTCCTCAGCCCACTGCGTCAGCCCTCCTGCCCTCTGTGTGAGCTTGCATTTGCCTCCCTCGGCCTCTATGCGGCCTCTTCCTGGCTCAATCTTGATGATGCAGGCACCGCGTCACCCCTTCTTTGCTGCTACTCTGCTAGGAACAACTTTTGTCACTCGGGATAGCTGTTTACTGCTACTGCTGCTTTTTTCGGCTGGTGTCCTCAGTTCTCCTGTGATCTGCAACCACGCTCCGATACCATGTTGGAATTTCTAAGCCTGACACGTTAGAAACCCTTCATGTTGAACTTTTTAAGTTTAATTAATTAGAAACCCTTTATGCACTTTTTCAGATTTATTCCTACCTACTTGTTAATTTTTCTTTAACAAGTTATTTACAAAGTAAATACTGAGAATAAACACCAGTGCATGCTCAACATATTATAGATTAACAACTAAAAGAAACAAGAACAAACACACACCACATGACACCATTATTTTTGGACTAATGTCCACGGAAAAACCCAATGCGGGAAAACCAGTGCAGCTATTTGAGGGTTTTTTTATTAAGCAATATCGGAGTATAATCTGGGTGCCGTAACTGGCCTACCCAACAAAGAATTTCCTTAGCAGCTATGCCTCACAGTTTGAGAGAAATGTCTTGGCTGAAACCCTAGAAAACCCTTTTGGCAGCTCCTCAGCACAAAACTGCTCCTGCAACCCCAACGTCTGCCCAATCTGGACTGCTTCAGCCCCTCTCTGTCTCACGCTGGCCCTGAGTTAGCCTTTCTTGTCCTGCGTCAGCCCCAGGAGGCCCTACGTCAGCTCTGGGAGCCTCTGCGTCAGCTACGTCGACCCCTTTGGTGCTTTGCGCAGCACTTGGTTGCCTTTGTGTGGCGCTGCTTGAGCCCTTGCTGGCTCTGCGTCACCCTCCTTGGCTGCTGCTCTGCTCTCCCGGCACAATCTCTGCTTTCTCTGTTCCTCTGTACTCAATGCCCCTCAACTGCTCTCCCTATCACTGATTCTATCTCTCTTAGCAAACCTCGCTCTAGAGAATAGAATGACTGATCATCTGGTGTGCTTGTCCAAGTGACCCTCAAGCCTTCTCTTATACTTTTCCCGTTGACAATTCAACAGCCGAGATTAAGTCTCTAATCAATGGCTAAGATTAGATCTGGCTTCATCCATGTCTTTTGGACCACTTTAACACAGATTCATACTAATACTCATTAATATTTTATTTTCCCTAAGTTTAAACTTAGGGACTCCATTAAAAATATTAATTATTTTAATATCTCCTGATCTGTTTAGAATCTGCCCAAACCCTTTCTGGGTATTGGAGATCTCATGTGCCCTAACCTTTCCACCAAATTTCGTGGCTAGAGCACATTCGATGCTACCCCAAATCAATACTCCCTCTTAGCGAGGACTGTGCTCTAGCAATACTCCTCACTGAGTATTACTCTGATCATCTGGCATCGGTACCTGTGCTGTGGCTAGGCCTTCCTACCCAACATCCTCTGCACTGTTGCCTCCTGTACTGCTGCCCATGGTTCTGCCACTGACTCTGCTACATCTGTACGACAGCTCCCTCTGCCTCCATGTTGTTGCTAGTCCTTCCTTCCAGCACTACATCTGCACTGCACCTCCTCTCATCATGTTGCATCGTGCTGCCCACTGCTGCACTGCAACTCAGTTATGGAGAAGTAAGTAATTGATCTCCCAACTGACCTCCTTGTTGGGCTAGAAACACCCACTGATGCTGAAGCTTCATCTGCCGCTAACAAGTGCTCCCTCTCTCTGACCTTTGCGCTGCTGCAACAACTCCCTGCATCTCACACCGTTGCATACCTCTCTGTGCCTTCTTGCACTGGTGCAACACTCCTGTGTTTCTCGCATCGCTGCAACCTTCTAGCTCTGCGCTGTCTCGGGACTCCTGCACTGTAGCTCTCTGCCACTCCATCCGTATCCATCTCTACCCACTCAGCCAGTCCTGCTACTCCTCGTCGGGGCTCCCGTAGCAAGGTCTAATCCAAGACGGTGGGCACCTCAAGGATCCTGCCCCTCACTGCCTGTAGTCCGCCTGACTACAGCTCGATGTCTCCCCACTTCTGCTCAAGTGGTGCGTGTGCACTCATGGCACAGTCATTGTTTGTCAAAACTTCCTTCTATGCCCTTGCTGGCGCTGCCTTAGTCTCGAAAGATTCTCCCTTACTTCTTCCTTGGGCACTGGGTCGCATAATGACCCATCTCCCCATAATGGAAGCACTTGATCTTGGAGAGATCTTTCTTCTTTTGCTTCTCCCGCTTTCCCTCAGATGCTAGGGTCAAATCCTCCTCCTCCTCCTTGACCTTGATCCCTTTGCTGCTGCTACCTGTCTTTGATTGCCATTTGATCTCTTCTTGGCGAAGAGCGGCCCACATCTCGTCCCAAGGTAGGAGAGTCCCTCTGTCCAGGATACTTTGGACAAACACTTCCCAATCTTCTGAGACAAACATTCAGGGTTGTCCTCACCATAAGCTCTTGATTCGGTGTCGCTCCTATAGTAGTCAACTGGTCTCAGATCTCATTCAGTCCTCCGAGGAAGGTGTCAATCGATTGACCCTTCTTCATCTGATATGACCTCATCTGGTTTTCGAGTAGCATACTTCTCTGCACAAAAGTATGCTGGTACAGGTTCTTGAGAGCCTCCCACATTTCAACTGTCATTTTCTTCTCGGTTATATGTGGTACCACATGATCCTTGACCCCGTCAAGGATAATGCACTTGGCCCTCGCCATCGCCTCTTTGTACTTTTCATTATCATTGGGGTCGACTGGGACAACTACTACCTTTAAGGCGAAGTTCTTGACACGATTCCTATCAAGAACTGATAAGATTCTGGCCTCCAGACTGCGAAGTTCGATGCTCCGTCCAGTCTATCCAGGTCTCTTACCTTGTGTAGTGCCACGACGCTCCTCTACTTCCCTCTTGGAAGTTCTCTGTTCGACTCCTCTGAGTCTCTACTTCTCGTCTGGAAGTTCTCTTCTGGACTCCCTCTAAGTCCTGATTTCCCTCCTGGAAATCCTTCTGCAGCTTGTCGAGATGCCCCCTACTCTGATCTTCTTGTGCAACTGCACTGCTGATCCAGGTTCCTCGGCTAGAAACCCTCGGTAACAACTCCTTTGGCCCTGCTCTATCAGGGATTGTTCAGACTACAGTACCTCACTAGCTCCACTCTGCAATATTTCTGCAGCCTTCTAGACTCCAACAACTGCCTCTTTGTGAACTATGTCAGCCCCTCTCTGCCTCACGTTGGCTCTTCGTCAGCCCTCTGGCCCTCTACGTCAGCAACTCTGGCCTCTTTGAGGCTCTGCGCAGCTCCCAGCTTCTTCTGCGTGGCTCTGGCTGGCTCCGCGTCACACTTCTTGGCTTATGCGCTGCTAGAAACAATTTCCGTCACCTCGAGACAACAGTTTTCTGCTGCTATTGTTCCGCTCGGCTGATGACTTTTAGTCCTCCTGTGATCTGCAACCTCGCTCTGATACCATGTTGAAGTTTCTAAGTTTACTTAATTTAGAAACCCTTAATGCAGTTTTTCTGATTTATTCCTACCTACTTGTTAATTTTTCTTTAACAAGTTATTTACAAAGTAAATACTGAAAATAAACACCAGTGCATGCTCAACATATTACAGATCAACAACTAAAAGAAACAAGAACAAACACACCACATGACACCATTATTTTTGGACCAATGTCCCCGGAAAAACCCAATGTGGGAAAACAGGTGCAGCTATTTGAGGGTTTTCTTATTAAGCAATATCATAGTACAATTTGGGTGCCGTAATTGGTCTACCCAACAGAGAATTTCCTTAGCAGCTATGCCTCACAGTTTGAGAGAGATCTCTTGGCTGAAACCCCGGAAAACCCTTCCGGCAACTCCTCAGCACAAAACACCTCTTACAACCCCAACGTCTGCCCAATTTGGACTGCATCAGCCCCTCTTTGTCTCACGCTAGCCCTGCGTCAGCTTTTCTTGGCCCGCGTCAACCCCGACAGGCCTTGCGTCAGCTCTGGGAGCCTCTGCGTCAACTACGTTGGCCCCTCTAGTGTTCTCTGCAGCACTTGGCTGCCTCTGTGTGGCCCTGCGTGAGCACTTGCTGGCTCTGTGTCACCCTCCTTGGCTGCTGCGCTACTTTCCCGACACAATCTCTGCCTTCTCTGGTCCTCTGTACTCAATGCCCCTCAGCTGCTCTCCCGATCACTGATTCTATCTCTCTTAGCAAACCCAGCTCTAGAGAATAGAATGATTGATCATCTGGTGTGCTTGTCCAAGTGACCCTCAAGCCTCCTCTTATACTTTTCCTGTTGACGATTCAACGACTGAGATTAAGTCCCTAATCAACGGCTAAGATTAGATCTGGCTTGATCCATGTCTTTTGGGCCACTCTAACACAGATTCATATTAATACTCATTAATATTTTATTTTCCCTAAGTTTAAACTTAGGTACTCCATTAAAAATATTAATTATTTTAATATCTCCTGATCTGTTTAAAATCTGCCCAAACCCTTTCTGGGTATTGGAGATCTCATGTGCCCCAACCTCTCCACCAAATTTCGTGGCTAGAGCACATCCGATGCTACCCCAAATCAACACTTCATGCACTTTACTCATTTATTCCTACCTACTTGTTCTGTAAATTAACAAGTTATTTACCATGTAAACACTGGAAATAAATACAAGTACATGCTCAACACATTACAAATCATTAATTGAAGGAAATGGAAACAAGCACACAAGTGACACCGTTGTTTTCGGACTAATGTCCCCTGGAAAAACCCAATGCGGGAAAATTGGTGCAGCTATCTGAGGGTTTGATTTATTAAGTAGTTTCAGAATACAATCTGGGTGCCAAATCCGGCTCACCCAACAGAGAAAAATCTTAGCAGTAGTACCTCTCCATCGGAGACAGATGCTCCAGCTGAAACCCTGGATAAACACTCTGGCAGCTTCTTAGCTCCAATCTGCCTAACGAAAAACCCTAGCGTCAACCTCTTTTGCTCTCTACGTCAACTTTCCTGGCAGTTCCGGCATTTCTGGTTGTTCTAGGCAGTTTCGGCTTCTGCCCTTTGCGTTAGCTTTCCTGGCAGTTCCCGGCAGTTACGGCTGTTCCCGGCAGTTCTAGCTTCTGCCCTCTGTGTCATCTTTCTCTGCAGTTCCGACAGTTTTGGCTGTTCCTGGCAGTTCCGGCTTTTTCCCTCTGCGTCAGCTTTCGCGATTGCTGCGCTGATCCTCCGGGCACTATCTCTGCCTCTCTACTTCTGTATTCACTGCCCCTTCGCTGCAACTCTAGATCACTCTCTCAACTTTCTCAGCAAACATAACCCCCGAAAGTCTAAATCTTCATCTCTTGGTGTGTTCTGCAAGTGACCCTCAAGCCTCCTCTTATACTTTTCTCGTTGACAAATCAACGGCCGAGATTAAGTCCCCAATCAACGGATACGATTAGATCTGGCTTGATCCATGACTTTTGGACCATTCTAACACAGTTTTATATTAATTCACATTAATATTTTATTTTCCCAAAGTTTAGACTTAGGTGCTTCATTAAAAATATTAATTATTTTAATATCTCCCAAATTGTTTAGAATCTGCCCAATTCCGTTCTGGGTATTGGAGATCTCATGTGCCTTAGCCTCTCCACCAATTTTCATGGCTAGAGCACATCCGATGCTACCCCAAATCAACAGAACCTCGTCAGGATCACTGGATAGCTGTCAAACATATATTGAGGTATCATTGCTTAGACTATGATAGTAAGGAAGTCAAATTAATTGGCTTCATAGACTCTGATTAGGGTGGTAGTGAGACCGATGGAAGGAACACTACTGGAGAATGCTTTAGTGTGGGAGCTGCTATGATCTCATGGATGAGCAAGAAGCAAGATCCTGTTGCATTGAGTAGTGTCAAGGTAGAATATGTGGCTGCATGTGAAGTAGGAAAAGAGGTTATTTGGTTGAGGAAGCTTCTAACAGATTTGTTCGAGAAGTCTCTAGGTCTAAGTGTAATTAATTGTGACAATCAAAGTTGTATCAAGATGTCTGGAGATCTCGTTTTTCATTCGAGGACGAAACATATCAATAATAAATTCCACTTTATTAAGAACTTGGTGCAGGATGGGATCGTGAATTTGGAGTATGTCTCGACAAATGAACAATTAGCAGAGATACTGACAAAGGTTCTTCCTAATAAGAAGTTTGAATATCTAAGGAACCTGCTTGGTTTTGGTAGATATTGTTGATTGTATTGATGATAAGAAAGTGGAAGAGATTTGTTGAGGCTTTGCGAGTGAAACATTGCCTGGGAAGACATCTGGCCGGTACTTTGTGTTGATGTCTGGTTCCCGAAGTTGGAAAGGTGGTGTTGGTTATTGAGCTCCGTTTTGGATACACACCTGTATGATTGGGTTGGTGGTTAGCAAGTAAGCCTGATGGTACCCGGAGGGGCTGAAAGCTTGAGTCCACCTTATTCCCTCTTGGATAGATTGCCCTGGTCGGGAATCTAGTCCGTGGCATTATGGTGCCTAAATTGTTGAGTGACCAATTGGATAGGTTGCCTTGGTCAGGAATCTAGTCTGTGGCATTGTGATGCCTAAATTGTCGAGTGACCAATTGGATAGATTGCCTTAGTCAGGAATCTTGTCCATGGCATTGCGGTGCCCAAAGTTCTTCATGGTTCATATAGTTTGAGATCTTCCATTGTATTTGTACATTATGAATACCTCCCTACTTAAGAGGGAGTGTTGGAAAATGTAACTATGTTCGGTCTTCATTAATGTACTTGAGTCATCATGTAATGTACTTGTCAAAAGAGTAAAGAAAATAATTTTTATTATTGTAACAATGACTTATTAAAGCATGGGTTCATGCTTGGGTCATCATTATATTAGTCAAAGTCCCCATTGTGGACTCTTAGGATTGATATTGAGTTTATAGAATCATTGTACATTCAAAGAGACTCTTCTTGGGCTTTTGAATCATGTAAAAAGGTTTAGAATTGAGTCAAATATGATTTATGTACCCTCCATATCAAGTCGGCCTAAGGACCCTAATTTGACCCACAAGAAGCATATATATGGAAGGAGGTCAAAGTCATTTGGATCATCATCTATCAAGCTAGTTCAATATTTCAAGAAGGGCTAGAGAAGTGCGAAGTTTGTTGCTGGGAGGTCGAAAGAAGTGCAAGTTTGGAGAAGTCCATAGAGAGGAAGAAAATCAAACTTGTGGTGCCTTTCTCTCTGGTTCGTGGTCTGGATTTGGAGATCGAAGTCTCCTTAGTTTCGCTGTTGCCGAGAGCTGTATGTTGCCAAAAGTTGTTGCCTAGTCGAAGTTGCTGGAAGGGGTCGAAGATCTAGGAGGTTGACTTGGTGTGGAGGGAAGGTCTGGTCTTTGTCTAGGGTGAAGAGTCTCAAAGAATACTATTGAAAGGAAGAATTATCTTGACTGGGTTTTTCCTTCGAGGGGGGTTTTGCCTTGGCATGTGCCTACATCTTGTGTCTCTTGTTTTGTGATGTTCATATACACATAATATGGTAATTGCTTGATGAAAGATAAGATAATAAAGTAAAGGAAGCCAACACACTCACAAGTAATTATAAAAAAAGAGAATCAAACCCTAATATAACTACTTTGATTTTCCAACACTAGGAGCAGAACATATAGTGAAGTGGTGGGTGCCATTGGTCTGGTGGAGGGCAACTTGTTGGCTATTCAAAGTAGCCCTAGACAAGCTATCTTGAAGTGACGAAGAGAGTTGAAGGTTGGGTGAAGCTTAGTGCTTAATTTGAAACAATTTGATGGACAAAAGTGTAATACCCTGACTGTGCAATTTTAATCAGACAATGTAAAGCCCTAATTGTGCAATTTTAACCAGACAGTAATCGGAATTTAAAAATGTAAATTGCAGAAGAATACCTGGAATCAGTTGAAGGTGTTTTGGACTGTGGTTGTTCCCGCTGCTGTAATTACCAAACTGCCCTTTACCTCCCAGCCTATCCGGGTCTGTTTGTATAGTCCCCAAATCCAGAAGACAAATCTTCTGGCCCCCGTGCCCAAAATTCCAATAACAATCAAGCTCAATATCTGTGACTCTGTTAGAAATTCCCGTCTCTCTGTAAAACTACCCAAAATCTCCCATTTCCCCAAACAAACTCCACCCCTCCTCCCCACCTTCTATGCTCCCTTCTGTCTCTATATATCTACTCCTTGGTGGTCACCGCTTTCTCTACCAGTGGATCCATCGCTCTTTTACACGTGGCACCTTCAATCCTCTTGTAGCATGTAATCATATTCACTTAAGGAATTGGTATATTGTCATGTGTGCTAGGTTTATCTTTTAAAATTTAGAATTCATTTTTATATCAATACCTTTGCGTTGAAGAAAATGTAATTGGGTTCGGTATTTATACATGTAATTTTGATCTTTGTACTTGTAAAAAAAAGAAATACTATTTTTGTAAATTATATGAATGAGTTTCTTGCTCATTCCATAGGTCTAGGAAAGTCAAAGAGTCAAAATCATGATAAAGAGCTCTTCTTGAGCATATTTGTAATGTATTAAAGCTACCTAGTGTCTAGATTAGCCCTCCAAGACCAGAACAATCCTCTTGAAGAAGGCAACAAGCAAAACACTGTCATGTCGGCCTGCAAATAAAATAAAAGTAATGTCAAGTCGGCTTAAACGAAGTGTCACAACGATCTACTATAATGTCGGCTTGATATGGAAGACATGATCAATATATATATATGACTAAGGGTCACCACAGGAAGGCAAGATGATCGAACTCCACGATAAGTCCGGTGAGTACAACGAAGTATAACATCTTAGAATATGATGGATACTTTGTCTCGGTGAAGGAGGAAACATTGTCTCAGCATTTTCTATCATCACGGTAATCTCAATGTAGCACAAATCGCAGTCACTATAATCTCACAGTGCACTGTAATCACAGTCACGGTAATCTCAATGCAGCGCAAATCGCAGTCACTATGTCTTAGTAACATACTCTCGGCACACCTGTGATATAAGATCTCAGCATATGCATAATAAAGTAACATCGCATAACATCTTAGTAATAGTCTCGGGGTCGCTGTGTGACATACTCTCGACATTCTGAACGTAGTTGTAATCGCAACACAGTCACAATGAATTTCGGTGATCTCATTGTAGCACACTTTGAGTCACGACATAATTATGATGACCTCAATAATCCTACAGGAACACTCAGTCTCGATGAAGAGGATCACGCTAATCTCACTATACCTCGGTGTATACTCTGTCTCAGGAGCAACATATGTATAATGATGAAACACAAGAAGAAAAATCACAGTCATAAGTCTCAGGATACTTGAGATGAGGGTATCTCTGTCTCGACATATTCATGATCTTGATAGAAGTAATGAAGATCTCAGTAAAGGTGTGGCAGCTATAATATCTCAGTGAAGGTGCAGTAGCAATGATGATCTCAGACGAAGAAGAGGATTGGTGTCTTGGTCTTGGAGTGGCTTAGGAAGTCTAGGGTCATGGTCTTGGTGTTCTTCAATTGGAATCTCTATAAGAAGAATTTCGTGCGGGCTTTCCTCTCTAAGAGGGAGTGTTTTTGGCCCTGGCAGAAAGCCAACTTTTTGTGTCCTTGTCTCTTGATTATGGTAGCTGTTTGATGAGTTAATGAAGACACACTAACATTAAAGAAATGCTAATAAGCTAAATGTTAAATACCTCACAAATAGTTATCAAGCTAAGAAGAATCTCATTAACTCCATGCCCTAGATTCTTCAACACTTTGGTCCATAGTATGTACTATAATTTGATTTAATTTATCATATGACAATTTATTAATATAGTTTATTATTTCTTTTATATATTTTGGGATATATAAATATATATAACCATATTTATATTTGACTTTAAATTTTACATTTATTCTTATAAGCATATTTACTTTATACTTTAAATTTATATCAGTGAAATTACTTAGGGTATTACTTATTAATTATGATTTGCTGAGCAATAAGTGTTGTGATGGATAAGGGTGTAATTTCTAGTTGAAGGAGTGTCGTGATATTGCACATTTATAGTTAATTTAGAATATATACTAGCGCAGTGTATGCGGTACATGCATATGTAGCTATCATGTGAATGCATTTTATGCATGTTAATATTCTTGTGCTCCTTATATTAGAGGTGGGTCATTACATACATCCCTCCTTCAGAAAACTTCGTCTCGAAGTTAGGGTTTGTATTGTATATCAGTAATCATTTTAGTGATTTTTATATTCAAGTTAGGATTGTGTATCGAAGTTAAATTTTTGTTTAATGTGATGACACTTTAAAATTGGTGTTTTGAATACTTATAGGTTTGTAATTTTAATGGTCATTTTGTACTCCAGCCAGGCTACCAAACTATTCTAGAATCATTCTATCCTTCCTAATCTCTTTCGCTCCCATCCTATCTATCCTCTACTGGAATATGTCATGGTGTCAACTACACTGATCTAACCATTCATAAACTTCAAGGGTGACAACGTCTACTATATTGACTTGTTTACCCAGTAGGCATCCGAAAAATAATAATCTATGCATGACATAGGGCCCTCTAAGAGGCTTAATGAAGGCCATGGGTGCCACAATGAAGAATAGGACCCTCAAAAGTAGTGGGCAAGAGGTTGGCCCCTTGTAATAACTTGTGGTTCTCCAAATGTCATGTGGGGGCACACAAGTGTCCTCATGGGTTTCCAAACAAATCGAAAATGCCTGTAGATCTTTTGCAAGAGCTAGGATGATGGTGTAGGTGATGCCACATCATCGTGCAAGTCCAGGATCATCTGCCAAGTGTATGGTGCAAATTTGGGGCTAGCTGGAATGATGGGTCAGGTGCATCTTCCTTGTCCAATAAGTGAACCACGAGCAATTTCTGAATGGATGTGGGGATCCATGGAGTGTAATCTACTGCTGTGGAGGCCCATGGCTCTCAAAACTTACCCTACATGTGCCAATGTATAGCCCTCTAGAGGATTAGGACCTCATGTAGAGAGACCAAACCCTAGATGGAAACCATCTGCAATCCTGCATAAGATCTAATGCGTCCCTGAGCCTTCCGGTACAACAAGTCATTAGATAAATTGAGTAAATGCGCTTACCTAATCATGGACCACAGGTGGAACTTCATAATGGCCTGCCCTTCCATAATGGGCTTCGGGATGTGCCAATGTCTCCTAAACTCCAAATGGGGTTAACCAATAACCCTATTAGGTGCTTTCTACTTCCAAAGGGGATAATATAGTTAAGGTACATCCTTCCAGAGGTGGTGACATGTGACATATATGTGAATGAAGTAGGGAATCAGAACGGGAAGCCTTGGGTCATATGTTGGGGTACAAGGGTAACTAATAAGAGGGAAGCCCACACTTGGGTTTATAGTGTGTAGGAGGGAGAAATCGTGGTACATGAGGTGCCTCAACCTTGATTTTTCCACCCTTTTTTAATGCCTTTTGCCTTTTTATGATTTTCTTTGATTAACTGCTCAGGGCTTAAGGTGTTAGAGCATGATGTATAAGATATAGCAATGAAATCCCCCTTTTAAGGTGTGGTGGTTCATTGCCCACCAGGGGTTGGGACAATCATGGGTTCCTATATGATGAAGAAGGCTAATAGAATCTGTAGGAACTAGGGTGATGGCGATGATGATGGGGTAGAGCTTCATGTATTGGTTTTTGCCCACGTGGTAAATATGTTTGTCCCAACCATCTTTTGCATTTTGTGGTACATTTCCTTGTTGAATGCGGCAATATATGCTTTTCTCCTTGTTTTTAGCTTGCATCAACCTCCAGGCTTCATTTCAGGCCATGACCTAAGGTGTGGGCAAGGAGAAGGGGCATGCCAACCCTATGTGGACCTTGTTACCACTCAAACCAGCAGGGGACCTAAAAGGGGTTCCTAAGAGGGTAATTGCTAGGTTAAGGGCAACGACAAAGGCTTAGCCCACTGTCGCCACAACTAAGTCTCCTTGCTCTTTACGAACTTTCACCAATGGCAGGAGTCTCAGTAGTGTAGGGATCACTTTGTAAAGTAGATGTCAATGGAGAGGTGAGAAGTGACCCTGAAAACCCTTTCCTAAGGATGGAGTGAGGAGTGGAACTTGCTTGCTCTTTAAGCAAGGGACTTGGTCCACCAGGGGTAAGGGGTGAGGATTGGAGGGTTGAAGGAGAAAGCATGGGCTTATAAAGGAGTTTCTCAATCCCTATAATCCTTGGAAACTTGGATTCGCAAATGGTCCTTGACAAATAGTCTTTATTGAGAAGTGGGAACACACGGGGCCAAGTGGACCTAACCCAAGTTCGGGGATGGAATGTAGTAGCTAATGATGTTCCTATCCTGGACAAGGTGAGGGGAAAGGACCAAACGAGAATATTTATTTCAAAAGGTTTAATTGTTCCTATTGAGGTCTAGCGTTTAGGGATGCCTGGCAAAACTTCGGTCCTAGAGCTAAGGATTGGGATTCTTAGAGATTCCACCTTCAAAATTGCATGAAATTTGGAGGAGAGAGAGGGGACCCACCGACTTAGTAGCCTAGAGGAGATTGAAATTTTTCCTTGGGTCAATTCCTGGGAATTTGATGCCCTAGGTGACCTAATGGGGCTAGACTTGGGGAAAAAGGGGGGAAAATGGTAAAAGGAAGGTTAAAATGATCACCCTTTTTAGGGACCAGTGCCTAAGTCACTTGGGGATATGGAGTCAAGGATGGTGATGAGTAAGAACTTGGTTTCTTGATCAAGGAGGCCCAGAAAGTCAACTTCATCCAATATTGATAGTAAGAAAAGAAAAGTGACCTTCAAGCATTTATACTTCAAAGCAAATGATGCAAGCTTCTCGAGATACATAATCTCTAAGACATTTCATTCATAAACATTGGCCCATACATTTAAATAGCTAAAACATGCTCAATTCCACATTTCAATAATGCAGCAACTAGCCCTAATTTTAGCAATATGCAGCAACAAGAATAATAACAATAAAAGTCACTTACAACGTTATAGAGTATATCCAACCAGCAATTCATTTGCACAATAAAGCTCCAAGACAAAACAAATAGCCCAAATCCATACATCAAAATTCATCCATCTCCAAAAATATCCATCAAGGAAAAAGTGCGAAAATTCTCTATGGTTGGAGAGATCTCAAGTCAAGTGATTATACAAATGAATGTATCTAACATCAATATATAGCCTCCTAATGAGTTTGAATTAGCCAATGGGCCCCTAATGATAAAATAATGTGCTTCAAAAATGTAAAAATAAGCCTCACAAGGGCCAAATAATAATATGTGCATGTCGTAAAGCCCTCCAAAGGCTTAATAATATCCTGAAGTGCCATATTGAGGAATAAATTCCTCGGAATATGATGGATAAGGGGGTGGCCCCTTGTTCTCCAAGTAGTAGACCTGTGGTGCTCCTAGTGGGTCCGAGGGCACATCAATGACCCCATGGGTCTCCATATGAATCAGAGATGCTTGTAGATCCTTCGCAGTGGTCCAAGTGGTGGAATGAATGCTGCCATGACATTGTACAAGTGCTGGGACACTTTCCAAGAGCGTGGGGCTCCTGTGAGGGCCTGCTGGGCATAGTGTACCAAGCCTATCACCATCGTCCTGAAAGTGGATTGCTAGTAGTCTCTGAACATCCATGAAGATTTGTGGAGTGTTGTTTGCTGCTGGGGAGGCCCATGGCTCTCTATGCACACTCTACATGTGTCAATGTGGACCTCTAGGGTTTTGGATCCCATACAGGGAAACCAAACCCAAATGGAAACCGCTTGCAATCCTACATAATATCCAATCTGTCCCCTAGGCTTCCAGTATAATCAATTATTAAAATAATTGGGTAAAAGAGCTTACAAATAATGGATAGAAAAGTGGGCACTTCGTAATGGCATGCCCTTCCATAGTGGCCTTTGGCTTGTGCTAGTGTCTCCAAGCTCCAAAGGGGGTTAGCCATGTACCTTATTAGGTGGTTTCGACCCTTAGAGGGGATAATATGTTGAAGGTACATCCTTCTAACGGGGGTGGCAAGTGACAAATATGTGAGATGGAATAGGGAATGAGAGGGGCAACCCTAGGCCACATAATGGGGCATAGGAGTAGCTAGAGAAGAGGAAGACCACACCTGGGTATGTAATGTATAGGAGGGAGCAGTGGTGGTACATGAGGTGCCCCGACCTTGATCTTTCCACCCTTCTTTATATGCCTTTTGCCTTTTTATGAATTTTCTTTAATTAACTGCTCAGGGCTCAAAGGACAAGAGTATGATGTGTATAATATAGCAGTGATTACCCGCTTTAAGGTAGGGCGGTTCATTTCCCTCCAGGGGTTGGGACAATCATGGGTTCCTGAGTGATAAAGGAGGCTCATGTAGGGCCTATTGAACCAAGGTGACGGCCGTGGATTGGGGTAGAGCTCATGTGTTGGCTTTTGCTCACGTGCTAATTATTTGTCTCGGCCATCTTTTGCATTTTGTGGTACAATTCCCTGTTAAATGTGGTCAATTATGCTTTTTTATTTTTATTTTTATTTTATTTGTTGTTCATTCAATTGCTTCAACCTCCCGGGCATCATTCTAGGCCTGACCCAAGGTGGGGAAAGGGGATAGGGAGACTAGCTCTATGTGGACCCAGAATGGGAATGTGGACCCAAGTGGGAGAAATGATGAATGGGGGTATAGTGAGTGGAAATGGATTATTATGTGCGGGTAAAGGAGCGGGACCACACATCCAAAGTCAGGGTTTCCCAAGTTGTACCACCCTAGAACCAAATGGTCAATAAGGGAGACCCCACAGGACTAAGATCCAAGGGTAACAACCAAAAGAGATCGATGGGACAAGAGTAAAAACTAAGCCCACTCTCTCCGTCAAATCCCCCCATCAATCTGTACCCAAAAGTATCCATGTCAAGTAAACCCAATACTCAATTATCAAATGACAAGACATATCTTTAGATTCGGGAAGCCCACTTTCAAACTTACGATCAATACAAGTGGGTGAGAAACCACATGGTTGGCTTAGGTGGCAGAGAAGTGACACAACGAGCTAGTAGGAGGCATCAAGGGGCTGCTGGCTAAGGCTCATCATGGAGAAAAAAATCCTCCTGGGGATATCAACCACAAAGTGGTGGGTAACATCTGGCTCCAACTGGGACGTGATCTCTTGAAGAAATGGATGAGGTTGCTCGGTCACGAGATCTCCAACAATCTCTTGGTCACCATTGACCTGTTATCCGCACATGTAAAAGATCAAAGCCACGGGGAAACATGTTTTTCATGGTGCCTTATAATCACCCATAAATCAACAAGAAATATGTGAATTTTATTTATTTATTTATTTATTTTTTTAATTTTTTTTATTATAAATGCAATCTAATCTATCATGAGAAACATCATATGCAGTTAGTTCTAATGCAAAAATCATCATGCAATGCATCCTACCCTAACATGCATATGACGAAGTTGTTATTAAGTGTAATCATAAAGCTAGTGCAACCAACATATCAACAAGTCAATATAAATATGTCTGTCTGTATGATTACTCAAGCAGCGAATCCCAAAGCGAATGCAAATCCAAACACATGGAGGATGTTGTGGACAGGAGGTGGGAAAATATGATGCCCACACATGGATGATTGTGTGAGAAGAGGTAAGAAAAGGATGTAATCTAGTCCACGAGATTTTCTCTTACAACCAAAATATAGAGATGTCAACAACCAAGCTCATAAACTTTTGATGGACGACAACCTCAGGCATATCACTTCCACCATCGTCGTTATTATTTACATCATGGCTGATGGCCTTCATTGGGTTATGATTAGTAGGAAAGGGAGGCCGACGAGATGGAGAAACACAAGTAAGTTGCACATGATGAGTACCTATGTTGCCAGGAAACGTGGGTTCGGGGACGGGGACGGGGACGTCATTTTCTGAAACAGGGTGCGTGGGTTCGTCGGGGGTATATTA
>APFE031198934.1:0-47487 GCA_000404065.3 Pinus taeda
GTGAGTCGCAAGGGAAAAAGCATTCTTAGCATGCGCTGGCCAAAATCATGCCCAAATTGTGTGGCGCGGGTCGTGCTCTGGGACAGAGCGCTTATGGGCGCGCCCTCTTTGTAAGGACTGGGCCATTGGCGCGGGTTAATATACTGTGTGCCTGCGCTACTGGGAAAAAGGCATTTTCCAAGGCTAATCTTCAGAAGGTGTCTTCAGGGTTATTGTACTTCATACTCAGGAGGCCTCAATGCAAGTGTTTTCAAGTTATGTCACTGGTCATCGGTCCGTAAATGTGTCCTCCAATGTGTGACAGTGGGGGCGCGACAAGGACTGTGGCCGATGGTGACAAATTACTGCGTAACAGGAGGAAAATGAAGGAAATTAATGGAAAATTGAAGAAAATAGAGACCTTATTAATAAAAATGCTACAACAAATACGAATAGGATCAAGCAGCTACAATAGGTTTACTTGCAGGTTTGCATGTGTGATTTCCTTGCTATATTTGGCATGCATGGTATATGCATGTGTGTTCTTGGTTATCTTGTTGTCATTGGCATGCATTTTTCCATGTGTGACAATATTCTTCAACCTTTCCTTTCCATTTCCAGATAGTCATGGTGTGGTGGGTTCTCTTATATTTGGTTGAGCTGGATTTCCAGATGGAATTGAAACTGAGTGGGGTGCTCTTAAGATTATTCACAAGGCCTAGGAATTCTGGGATGGGATACACGGTAAACCCTAGATGTGACAACTTTGATTGAACTTAGGAATCCTTTGACCAGCGCATGGTGGGATACACGATAAATATCAGTAGTGAATACCCTTGATTAGGCTTAGGAATCCCTTGATTGGTAATGGTAGGATACATGGTAAAGCTTAGAGGGTGGAGACATCATAGGCCTAGGAATCACTTGACCAGTAATGGTGGGATACACGGTAAAGCCGAGAGGTTGAGATAGACAAATTCCTCACGATGTAAGTGGAGAGATCTGAAGGCATCTATGCTTGTTTAGGCCTAGTAATCTGGTGGGGATTGGAGTAAATCCTAGTTCCATTGATGAGGGTTGAGGTGGTTTTACCTTAGGAAGCCCTGGTTGGTTTTATTGTGAGTCCCACATTCATGCTTGGAACATGGCACAAGGGTGATTGACTGAAAGAAAGATTTGGTTCAACCTAATCTATGGTTGGGTAGTTTATGGAAGTATCAGACATGGTTAGCTTATGAATTCATTAATAAGAGCTATTTCTCCTTGGTATTTCTTGTGTAAATGTATTGATTCATATGTGATTATTACGGTTGTTATATCCTTTTTATATCTGTTGGTTATATGCTAGTTATGAGTATGTTTTATGACAGACTTGATGTATGGCTATTGTCATGTTTTGATTAGCAAATGAATGCACAATGAATATATGACCTAATAGATGATAATGCAACTATTGTGATAAGGCATCAATGCTTCTTCATGAATCTCAGATAAGTATGAGACCCTTATGCTCATATTTGTTGTTGTGACCTATAGATTACATATTTGCGACATGTTTGATGAAATGTCTGTCATGGCTAGTAGGGGTCATATCAAGTACTTGTACAAATGATTGCACTAGTAGCCTTATTCCATTGTTATTTATCATTTTTGAAAGTTTCATGAAATTTTTGATAATGGCCTAAGTCTTGGCTCTGAAAAAGTGGCACATAATCTAGGGTCACCGACTAAGAACTCGATGAAAACATCCATAGTCGTTGGCATGCCTTGCTGTGGGAGAGACTAGAAGGCCTCATTTGCATGCATGGATTGTCTTGGGAGAAGTTGGGGGTCTAGATTAGTGAAATGACAAGCTGTCTCAAGGGTTGGTCACCTTGAAGGGTTGGTTGGCTCCTAAAGGTTCTATAGCATGTGTGGAAGGTCAGATTGCTTTTGTTCTATCTATTCTATTTCCTTAAATATACATGGGAAGTTTAATCAGATCATAGTAGACTCTCTTCACATGTTTACCCCAGCGGATAGGTTAACTTTGGTAAAAGTAGGAGGAGGGTGTTACACATATCCAAACTATTTCAATCTTTATGTCTTGCACTTAGTCAAATGCTCTTTAATATTGATCAACAGTCCCTCACACTAGTTGCATACTTTTGGCTCCATGCATTCAAAAGAATATTGCATATGAGACTTCATGGCTACATGAGGAGTTGCACTCACAACCACTCAAGGCATGGTGAACAAGATGTTCTCAAAGAAAGGTCTTCTACATCCTTTATCTTGATCTTGCCACTACTCGCTTTACGAGACCCTTGGATGCAATATTGAGAAATGTAATAATATGTGGTTTCACCACCACCAGGATGGCTAATTAGATGAACTATAGCTCCTCTCTTGGACAATCTAGATAGAAAATATATGTCCCGTTCCCTTACCAAGAACTCTAAGAGCTTTGGCTGAGCTCTCATGCTAGGGGTTAAGAAAAAATTATCTAAACCTCACTATCAAAGAGCCAACATTGTATTTGGGTAATTTGCTGCAATGAATCCTGAGATTCATGCTCTCTTCTGTTCCATTCAATCACCATGAGGAATGAGAACCTTGTTAAAAGGATGGGAGGAAAACATTAGATCAAAGAAAATCAAATTTTGAGCCAATACCAAGAGAAAGTTATATTTTTTTGTGCACTTTTCTAGCATTGTGTCTACTTTAAAAAAAAACAGCAATGGCATCATGCTTTTCCTCTGAGAACCTATGTTCATCGCGGGTTTGAAGAAGAAAAACATGATGATCCTTGAGCACAACCTAGGTTTCTTTGTTGAAAATGCAATAAGAAAATCCAGTTTTGACTTTTCCTCGGTCAAACTAGATTAAAATTCGACTTTATATTTTAGCAGAATACTTAGAGGTAGTTAACTAAGGTTACATGGTTCTTCTCACTCATTTAACTCAGTAAATTTGAGTTGGAGACACTTGAGTTCAGTTCTACATGATTGATTGCTAATTTTTAGCAATCTATTTCAATTAATTTGAGTTATTGTTATTTTAACTAGTTCTAATTGTTAAAAGAACTACCAGAGGTCAAGTTGTGGAACTGGAACTTCAACCACACTTAGTGATCAACTAGTTAATTGATCAATCAACCCAAAATAATTGTTGCATGCAGAGAATTCAAGTTACCCAGTTGAGATGGATATTCTGAGGCGGTGTACTATCAGTTATAGCATATTCCCATTTGTACAAGTGGTGCATGCAGTTAGAGAATTACCTAAGGCTATTGAACAATTCCTTGGTGTGAAATTCCTAAAACATAGGGGCAATTTCCAAATGGAACAACACAAGGAAATATGAGATTGGGAAGGATTGAAATTGGCTAAGTTTTGGGCCAAGTTCATTCAATCAGGAAAACGGATAGACTATAGTACACTTGCAGGGTGTGCTCAAGCTTAGTAAGCATTATATTTGTTCTCTATTCTTTGATTAATGGAATATAGATAGTAAGGGGTTTTTAGCAGTTGCTTTCCCCTATATAAATATCAATGCATGTGTGATGTTTCATTTTTGCATGTCTATGATTATTGTTCTAGATGGTGAATTTTCTTCTACGGATCAGTAGAGTAGCTTCAAGTCTTGTGATTTAGTAAATTTCATGAGTAATATTAAATATAAACATTAATTTCTACATGATATCAGAGCCAAAATCACAATAGAGTAGAGATTTCAAAGTTATCATTGTACGAGATTCAAATTTGAAGATTAGTGTTGCATGTTTCCTTCAGGACTGAGAAGATGGCCTTCAATGGAATCAGGCTTGAGTATGCCTTTGAAGTCACCTCAAACTTTGTTGCATGGAAGGACTGCATGGAGGCAATATTGGATGATAATTTCTAGAATACATCAAGACATATGTAGCAAAACCAAAAGTATTTGATGCCCAAAACCTTGCTCAATGGAAGAAGGATGTGGCCAAAGTGAAGAGAATCACATTAAAGGGAGTTCAAGATCATATTGTCTCGAATCTCCATGGAAAATAGACTTTTTTTTCAATGTGGAAATCACTGACAAATTTTTTCGCGAATAATAGTGACCATAAGAAGCTACCATTCAAGGACAAGCTTTGAAGTATCAAGATGCAAAAGAATGACGAAATTTCGTAGTAGCTGAGAAGGCTTACACAATGTCATGATGAGCTTGGTGGGGTCGGTGTTAATGTACCTGAAGAATACTTGGTATCTCTAGCCCTTTTGGGCATTCCTAAGAGTTAGCATAACTATCAAGATTCAATAAATGGTAGAGAGAAACTATCAAGTTGGGAGCCATTATGGTCCGATCTAGTGAAGAAAGAAAGAAGGAGGAACATCAGAGACAAGACCTTGTTCAAGGGTGAGGATGAGGATAACTAGGCCTTGGATGGAAAGGAAAAGAAAGGTAAGGGGAATAAATCCCAATCCAAATAATATTTGAGTCAAGGGGGTAAGAAGAAAGACTTGTCCAGAATCAAGTGCTTTGACTATCATAAAGTTGGGCACCATGCAACAAAGTTTCTACACAAGAAGGCAAGTAAGAAGACCATAAGAGGAGAAGTGGGTGAAACCTTGGATTCATAGTTTGAACTTGATATTACCCTGATTGCATGCAGGACAAGCACATTGATGGGTAGTGTGTGGTATCTTGACAAGTACGGTGCCTCATTCCACATGACAGGGAATGAATAAATTTTCAGTGAATTAGAGGAGAAGGATCTCCATATGCACATCGATAGGGGAGATGTTGGAAGGTATAACACAATCAGTATTGTTGCAATTAATTTTTAGAGGAAGTTTGGCTCCCCTCTCAAGCTCAAGGATGTGATATTTGTACCGGGTCTGAATAATAATCTAGTTTCCACAACTATGTTGGAAGACCGTGGCTACGATCTAATATTCAACAAAGGGAAGGCTTTCTTGAGACACACGCTAGAGGAAAAGTGAAGCAGATCGGGGTTCGAGTAAAGAACCTCTACAAAATAGATGTGGAATATTGTACAACATTGAGCATAAAATCAGAAAAGGTGCAGAGTCAAGATATCGATGAATTATGCAATAGAAGACTTGGCCATTTCCATCATAGCGCTTTGAAGATCATGCAACATGTTTCTATAGTCCTCCCCAAAGGAGCACTAGAGATGTGATACATGCAAAGGGTGTATATTGGGAAAGTACACAAAATCCACCTTCAATGAATGGGACAATAGGGTGCATGTAGTCCTTGAAAGGATCCATTCTGATGTCTGTGGACCTTTCTTGATAACCTCCACTATAAAGCACATGCATTATGTTATATTTGTAGATGATTTCTCACAAAAGTGTTGGATTTAATTCATGCAGAAGAAAGACTAGACATTCTCCAAATTTGTTGAATTTAAAGCACTTGCTGAGAAATAAACTGGAAAGAAGGTGAAGGCTCTCAGGAGTGATAACAAAGGTGAGTACGTCTCGAATGAGTTTAAAATTTTTTGTTCAAAGGAAGGAATTCGACGAAAGTTGAAAACACCCCATAATCCACAACAAAATGGGGTGGTTGAGATGAAGAGAAAAAGTATTGTGGGAGAAACACTGTTGATGTTGCATGACCAAATCCTACCTCTGCACTTGTGGGTTGAAGCATGCAACACAATATTCTATTTGCAAAACATGATTCCTCATAGGATTATTAGCACGAGTACACCAAAGGAAGCTTTTTCAGGGAAGAAACCAGATGTGTCACACTATAGGATCTTTGGATCATCCATTTATTGTCATGTTTCCAAGGAAGCAAGGAAAAAGCTAGAGCCAACAACAAAGTTGGTCATATTTGCAGGGTACACAGAAACACGTCACAACTGTCATGTGTACTTGTCATCTCTTAAGATGATAGTGGCCAAAAGGGATGTGAAATTTGATGAGAAGGAAATGAGGTGTTCTCTTGAAAGGAAGATTTAGTTGTGACTTGATCAAGATATTTTGGCTCCAAAGGAAGAACCTCAAGAATTTATGGAGTAGCCACAAGAAAAGGAGCAGAGAGTGGAGACATCCACTCAAGTAGATACATCCAGAGAAGGAAGGAAGAAAACCAGGGAAGCTGACAGATTATGATAGGATGTTAAATAAAATGTGGGAGCACCCACATCGCAATGTAGGCAGAGGAGGTCATCGGATTGGTACACTAAATACATGGATCTGATGAGTGATCTTGTAGAGACTGAACCAGTATGGGTTTATTCCATGAATATGATTCCATTGTGAGAAACAATGTTTGGGAAGTGGTCCCAAGGCCAACATACAAATATATTTTAGTTCCATATGGCTTTACAAGGTAAAGCATGCGATAGATGAGAACATATAGAAACACAAGGCCAAATTTATGGCCAAGGGGTTCTCTTAGGTTGAGGGAATTTACTATGAGGAGATCTTTTCTCCAGTAGTAAGGTACTCATCCATCAGGTCAATTCTAGCAGTGTTAGCATATAGGGGGTGGAATATCCACCACATGGATGTGAAGACAACATTCTTCAATGGAGTTATTGAGGAGGAGGTGCATATTGAGAAATTGGAGGGGTTTGATACCTTTGACAGAGAGTCACATTCATGCAAAATCAAATGAGAGTTACATGGACTCAAGCAAGCACCTCGTGCTTGGTACAATAGGATCAATAGCTATCTGACTGGTTTAGGTTTTTCCAAAAGTGAATAAAATTCAAACCTTTATCACATTGTGGTAGAAGGTAAATTATTGATTATTGTTTTATATTTTGGTGACTTGATCCTTACTAGTGATGAATAGTTGATCAGATCTTGCAAGGAGGACCTTGCATGAGAGTTCAAGATGAAGGACATGGGCCTCATGCACTACTTCCTTGGATTGGAAGTATGGCAAGGTGATGGGGAATTTCTTGTCTCTGAGGCAAAGTATGCCAACAAGATACTTCATGGGTTCTGCATGGACAGGTGCAAACCCATGGATACTCCTCTAGCAGGAAACTAGAGGAAAGAGGATGCTACTTTAGGTGAAGTAGTGGAGGCTACCATTTACAGACAACTTGTGGGTTCACTCATGTATTTGGTGAACACATGACCAAACATGTGTCATGAAATTAACCAACTTAGTCAAGCAATGGTTAAGCCAATCAAACTGTAGTGGAAAGCAACAGAGCATGTGTTGAAATACCTTAGAGGCACTACTTAGTTTGGTATTTGGTATAGATAGAAGGGAGTGAAGTTGCAAGGCCTCATAGATGCAGATTGGGTGGGGAGTCCATCAAACAAGAAGAGAAAATCAAGGGGAATTTTTAGTGTTGGGTCAACTGTGGTTTTTTGGTACATTAGGAAGTAGAGATGTATGGCACTCAGCTTAGCAGAAGCATATTACATGGATGCAATTCAAGCAACATGTGAAGCTATTTGGATGAAAAATAATCTTTTTGGTTTATTTGGTCAGATGATGGATACCACTTTGATTTATTGTGATAATAAGAGTTGTATAAAACTCTTTGAGAATCTTGTATTTCATGATCAATCAAAGCATATTGATATCTGGTATCACCATCTATGGGATTGTGTGCAGAGGCGGATTATGTTGTTGCAATACATTCTGATAGAGTAACAACATGCATATATTTTGACAAAGGATTTTTCAAGAGGAAAATTCGAGTTCCATAGGTGTAGGATAAGGGTGGTTGATAATCCATTTCTTGCTAAGAGGGAGTGTTGAAAATGAAACATGAAAATCTAGTTTTGACTTTTCCTTAGTCAAACTAGATCAAAAGTTGAATTTGTATTTCAGCAGAATACTTGGAGGTACTTAACTGAGTTGACATGGCTCTTTTCACTCAGTAAATTTGAGTCAGAGACACTTTATTTTAGTTCTACATGATTGATTTCTAATTTGTAGCAATCTATTTCAGTTAAATTAAGTTATTGTCAGTTTAACTAGTTCTAACTATCAGAAGAACTAGTGGAGGTCGAGTTGTGGAAATGGAACTTCAACCACACTCAATGATCAACCAGTTAATAGATCAATCAGTCCAAAATAATTGTTACATGTAGAGAATTCGAGTTGCCCAGCTGAGATGGAGATTCCAAGGTAGTGTACTATTAGTTGTAGCATATTCCCATGTGTACAGGTGGTGCATGCAGTTAGAGATTGACCTACGGCTATTGCACAATTCCTTGGTGTGAAATTCCTAAAAAATGTGGGCAATTTCCCAAGGGAACAACACAAGGAAATAAGATCTTGGGAAGGCTTGAAATTGGCTAAGTGTTAGGGCAATTTCAGTCAGTCAGACCAAGGGATAGAATATAAATTTGCAGGGTGTACTCGGCCTTGAGAAAGCATTGTATTTCTTCTCTATTGTCTTATTAATGCAATATAGATAGAAAGGGGTTTTGAGCAGTTTCTTTCCCCTAGATAGATCTTTGTGCATGTGTGATGTTTCCTTTTGCATGCCTATTGTTCTTGTTATAGACAGTGAATATTATTCCATGGATCAATAGAGTAGCTTCAAGTCTTATGATTTAGTAAATTTAATGAGCAATATTGAATCTACACATGAAGTTCTACATGGTGAACAAGTGAAAATTCAAGAGATTCATTGATAAAATTAAAAAATTTAACTGTGAAAATGAAGAGGAAGGAGAGATCTATTACCTAGAAGAAAAGCATTGGAAATTGTTGACTGGATTGCTCACAATCTGTTCTTAAAGTTTGAGGGTAAAAGGGATTTTAGTTCTATAATTGGTAAAAATGAAATGGTAAACACAAAATGAGTTTGTTATTATTTATATAAAATTAGACTATTTTTAATTGCTATTGTTACCTATTTTTTGCCTAAATTAGTCAAAATTGAGCCATTTTTGTCAAATTTTGAGCATATTTGATTATTTTTTCACTTTAGTGTGTAGAAAAAAAGTTAAAATGTTGAAATATAGCGTAATGGAGAGAGTATACTTTTATCACTTTTTCGGGATCATTAAAATTGAATGAAAAAGGAATCCCCTAGAGTCCTCTTTAAGCTCTTTTTAGACTCTTAAAATATGAAAATATTTTCAAGTAAACTTATTTCTTTCATGCTCGCAAAAGTATATGAAGAAATATCTACCTAGTATAAGTTTACTCCTTTTGTGGACTACGTAGACTACTTTACAGAAAAAAGGTATACTTGAGTCAATCATGACTAAAAGGGTTCTCCCTTGTATTATTTTATAGGGTTTCAGCCTCGGGAGACTAAATTTATGAGAAAGTACCTTACATGGTTTCCTTTCCATTTATTTTTAAATTCCTAAAAACATGAAAAAGAGATCAAGTTACCCCTGTATTGGACTCGTAAAATATAAACAATATAGGATTCATAATTCTTGATGAGACCAAGTCACTCCTTCCTAGGGTTCTATTGTCGCTACAACAATGACCCTCCAAAACTTTTCCCCATTCAATTTTGGAGCCTACCTATGTTTTCAAGAGTTGTTGCTTCAATTTATCTTGTGTTATCTTCCTGTTTTTCCATATTTTCCTAAGTGTCAACTATCCTTTCAACATCTCTAAGTGTTGTTATTACTCCTAGGTCAAAGTTTCCTAAGTGTCACTTTCTCATCTTTTAGAAGTTAGATTTTTTCCTTTCTAGTGATAGGAAAAGCATGCGATTTTTCTATGACTTAACCAAACTCTCTTCACTTGACATGCACTCCTCATAAAATTAAGAAAGTGCACTTTTCTTTCCTAGTGGGAGTGCACTTTCCAAATTTAGTGAAACAACAAGCATTATTGAAGAAAATGATGCCCTCTTGAGCTAGAGCACACTTCCTTCTCACTGTGGAGTGCACTTCTCTCTCACAGTGGAGTGCACTCCTTGTCTCTAGAAAGTTTGTTCTCCTTTTCCTCCACACATGCTCACTCCTTGATTGCATGCAAAGCACACTCCTAGAATATATGGATCCTCTCCCACTTCACTCACCTAACTCAATGATTAAGTGACAAGTGGCGAGCATGTGTCAAAACCCTAATCTTAACTTTCATGTAGTCTTCCTTTATAAGGAGCCCAACTCATTGTTCATTCTCACAATCACTATTCACCTTGAGCTGAGTACCTTCTCTCTTTACAAGGAGTATTTTTTCACTCTTGTTCTCAAGTGCGCCAATTCTTGGTAAGTTTTTCAAAGTGTCACTTTTGTTTTCTTTTGTTGTTTTTGGTGTTGCTTTTGATTTCCTTAGTGGTTCTTTGATCTTCTTTTTCATATCAAGTGCCATTTTTATCTATTCTTGCTCCTGCAAGTGTTGTCTTATTGTCACATGTGGTGTTTCTATTAACTCTTCATATTCAATGACCTTTCATCTTCTAGTCATGATTATGACAGGATATATAAACACTTGAACCTTGTTTCTCTTACTTTTATTGAGTTCTTGACTTGTTACCAATCACCACTTAGACATTTTTGATATTGTCCTATTCTCATTGAGCATTACACACTTGAAAGCAACAATCATTCACTCCTTACTCACTGTGATTGTGACCTGTGCTCAACTGAGAAGAAGCCTTTCTCTATAGCACATGTCACACTTCTAGTCCATAATGAGGCATCCCTTTCCCACTATAATTGTGACCTTCGCCCTTGCTAAGCCTCCCTAGCGCACTGTGCACTTCTAATCCATAGTGTGCCTCCCCTTATCTCCTGATGATGTGACCTGTGCCTAAGAGAAGCCTCTCTCTCTCTCACAAGTGTGCACTACGAAGCTCTAAGCTCCAACCTTGATTTCCTTATGCATTGTGATCTCGACTTGCACACTACTTGGGTTTCTCTTCCTTACCTTGGCGCAGTGCACACTTCTAGTGGCTAATAGAGCCAACCTGTCTCATATTTTCTAAGTTTGTAATCTTAGCTTGTGCAACCCATGTAGTCATTGTATTTTGCATAGTTTGCATGTAATACCTAGGGGATTTTCAGGAACTAATTTTTGTTCTCCTTGAGTGATATTCCACTTGCAATTGCTATAGATACATGATACATCAGTCTCTCGTCTTCTGCAAAGACAATGCCTCCCACCACTCGATAGGATACTTTAAAAGAGACTTCAAAAAACAATACTAAGGAGGAAATGGAAGGTTTCAATCCAAACGCATTGATATTATCATACAAAGAATTTTTCATAAAAAAATCTATCAAAGTATCATGGCATGATATAAAATATGCCTTCATTAAAATAGAATTCCTAGAAAAACTATATGATAGGGAAGTATCATAAACATAAAGAGGCCCAAAATGCATAGAGTAGCATGCAAATTTACAATACTACTCTATGTAGAGGCTATTGAATGGATCTTACAACATTTGTATAGCAAGAATCTAGTTCTTAATAGTGAAAGAAAAAAGGATATTTCCACCTATTATCCACATGAATTACATTCCTATTATAAGATGATAACCCCTAGGTAGTACAAGAATAGAAAATTCTATTCAAATTGGTATAACGTGAACACCAAGGAGATTATCAAGTCATTGTGGCAAGAGCCTATGAATTTTTGTCAAAATCTAGGTGTGTTTTACAAGACTAAGTCTTTGAGAAAATTTTACAGTACCTTATGCCAATGTGTTGCAGATTGCATGGATGGAAGAATGCAAAATAATTTTAAGAAAGATGGATTTATTTACTCAACATGGTTTTTCTAGAGGCAAGATCTTCAACTAGGCTAACATCCTCACTCAACAACTACAAATCAATGTACAATAGGAAATTTTAGCTTTGGAATCCAATCAGTCACCATAATTCTATATGTCTGCTTATCTGCTGAAAGGAATTTCTGCTCACTATGCATTCACAGGAAAGAAATGGAATTGGACTCCTCCAGAGAAGTTGCATGTCTATTTTCATTATAGACTATTGTTAGAACTCAGTTTCAGGGGAGTATAAGAGACTAGTAGAACACTTCTTCACAATGTTATACCATATGATCTATGAGGTGGAACCTCCTTGTATGAAAAATCAATTGAAGGAGGCACTCAAGGAAATTTAAGATTGGTTTTCTTCACCCTGAGGCAGATATATCAGATTTTTTAGGTGTTACACCACCCCTCATATTATGCCAATATATATGACCAATAAGGTGGTCTTACATGAAGTTTTCTACCAACTGAACACATGTTTTTCTACAGATATTCAAAAGAAGAAGAAGTCTCCTTGGCCCTCTTTTCTTTTATGTGTTGGATCATATCAACTCAAGAGCCTTAAGGTGGTTGAAGTTGAGATTGAAGAACTTAGGTGCCTTGATTTTGGAGAAATAAGATTTCATAGATATGATCCCAAAAATGTTTGCAGACAACATTGTAACATGATACATTGCACTTGGATGTATATATCCCTTACTTTTCCAAAATATGAGAAAGTAAATAATTGGTACAATGCATTGAGGAAGAATTGATGAGGAGATGCGATGGGACCCTCCCATGTTATAGAGGTACCAGATACATAGATGGAGGAGATTTATTAGGAAGTGATTGCACTAGCCAATACCATGTCTCTTAAGAAAATACCAAAGCATGATCTAGTAATGGAGAGAAGTGGAAAGTTCAAGGAAGATCCTCTTTGCAAAGGTGCAATAGAGGTAGAGCAACAAAGAAATCAAAGAGAGGAAGAAAGGAGAAATCAAGAAGAAGAGAAGCAGTGAGAGGAAGAGCGTAAAAGAGAGGAAGAGCACAAATAGAAGGAGGAACAATAGAAGGATAAGTAGGATGACCTGGTTAAGAAGAAATAAGAGTTAAAAAAGAGAAAAGCAGAGGACATATAAAAGAAACAACAAGAAGACACCTTGAAGAAGAAGTGACCAAAAGAAGAAGTACAACAAAGGAAAGTAGAAGAATAAGAGCAATGAAGTTGGTTGGAGGAAGAGGAGATGAAGAATAACTAGGAAGAAGGAGCTGCACAAAAAATGGAGGAAGAACTAATGGCCTGTGATGTAGAGGCAAAGATAGAAGAGGAAGAAAATTTTGAACCAAATCTCTAGTCATAAGTTCCTCTCACTGGTAGCCATCTCCCATTGAGTGAAATGGGAATTGTTCCTCTACCTAACGATAGGGTCATGGATATATCAAATATTACCTTCGACTAGTTGAAGAAGAGGATTGTACAGGAGAGGTGGATGTACTATATAGATGCCCTTGTTCATCATGTTACCATAGACACATAAAGGGTGATTTCAGCTAAAACCAAGAGACATCATTGGGCAGTCGTTGCATCAAATGTGGAATTTCTAGTAGTAGCACAAGACAATGCAAAATATATTTAGTCAGAATGAACAATTGCAAAAGGAGTTGACTACAGTTAAACAACAGGTTGACCATCTTATTGCAAAAAATCAGAAGTTGTATTCTACTAGTACTAGTACAACTGAAATGCGGTCTGCCATACTCAAATAATTGAGACTGTTGGAAGACATTATGAAGCAAGTTTACAATGAAATGATATTCTTGCATGAAGTCGTGGCACCCCTAGTTGAAATCCAGAAAATATCTCAAGAAATCTTGAAGGTTCTAAAGGTTGCATGCACAATTGTGGATATAATTCAAGATTGGTGCACTAAGTATATAAACATTCCTAAACTGTTGGTCAAGAAGGATAGATTATCTACCGAGGTGGAAAAAGTATATTTGAGGCTACACACTTAGAATTATAGATAGCTTGGTGAGCATGTGACCAAAACTATAGTTTCCTATGTCTAACTGCAAAATAGTTTAGAGTCACTAGTGCAAAATAACCAAATACCTTTCGTGGGCCCACTTGGAGAAATAAGGAATAAGGATGTCATCATGCACGAGTTGAAAGAGTTTATTGAAAATATAAAGAAAGCAACAAATCAATAAGTCTTGGAGGTGACTAAAAGTACCATTCTACAATATTTGTTTGGGCCAACCAAAGTTCATATAAAGTTATCCATGTTGTGGAGTAGTATAAAAAATAACTCCAAATACATATTATTAGATGCATTGGAGGTGAAGATGTGATACATTGTAGATCTACCACCAAGAGTCAAAGTTATTGCAGCAAAGTTCAAAGTGTGGCTCTCTAACATTACAAATGAACTCCACTCTTAAGCTATTGATTTGTATTTTCCTCTTGAGAAAATTTCGTCTTATTGTAATTTTTTCCTATATAGCCACTATTTATTAATGTAATTTGTATTTTATGAGAATAAGAAATTAAAATGTAGAGGAATTCCAAGAGACACTTGTGGAATATGAAGAGTCATGTAGGAGTCCACAATTTTTCAGAAAGTGAAGGGTTACAAGGAAGATCACAGGTCACGTACCTCATTATTCAAGCAAAGGGATTGTACTTTTAGAGAATTAGAATTGGATTATCTAGTTTTGCATAGGGGAGAAGATAATTTTTTGGCGAAGTAAGTGGTAGTTTCATGTTGCACTGTTGGGGTGTAAGACCCTCCTCCCACATATACCCAAGTAACTGAACAACCAGGGTAAATATGTGACGATAAGTTACTCTGGTATGATTTGACTCCCCATGTGTCAATTAAGGAAGTGAAACTGACATAACACATCACAAAGACCTTCCAAATTAGAAACATAAATCTCAAGAGGCATCACAACCACTCAGGTAACCATCCCCTAAGACCAACTGAATATTTAGTGCAAAAAACCTTTGGACGCTCCCTTGATATGGACAAGGGTGCATCTAGGAGGCTCCAGAAGCTCCCATAGCAAGGGAAAGGGAGCTTCCAGGGACTTTTTTCCCAGTTTTGTGCATGTGAGTCCCAGATCTGTGCCACTTTTTTCAGACCCAGAGCCTAGGTCACTGCCCAAAAATAAATTACACCTTCAAAATTGAAATTTCATAGAGGAACAAAGATACATTTGCAAATATGTGTACAAGGACTAGACTGGACCTGTACTAGCCATGACAAACATCTCATCAAATATGTCACAAACATGAAAACTACAAATCTTAATAGAAGAACTAAGCATAGGGGTCTCATACTTATTTGAGAATGGCTAAGAAACATTGATGCCTCAACACATTATATACAATTTAATCTATTAGGCCATATATACATTTTTCATTCATTTACAAGTAAAAGCATCATGAGAGGCATACATAGCCATTGTCATAATACATGTTCATAACAAACATAATAACAACATAAATACCAAGGAAGCAACAACTATATGATCCACATATAAACCAATATAATACTTATGAATTAACAAGGATAAATAACCTCATATTAATGGTGCAAAGACCAACCAGGTTTGCGACATCCATGAACCACCTGACCGTAGACATGGCTAAGCCAAATCCCTCTCCAGCCAGTCACCCCCACCCATATTCCAACCATGAATGTGGGAACTCATGGAACAATCATCAAAACTGAACCAGGGCTTCCAGAGGCCAAACCACCTCAACCCATCAAACAACGATTCCACGTCATGGTCGGACATCACAAACAATCCCTAGATTGGTCTCTACCCGAGAGTTCCAGGGCTCCATAGTGTTTGTTCCAACCAAGGCTTCTAGGACTAGTAACTCAACACATAGTTGTTACTGAGCTCCAGAGTGTTTGTCCAACCAAGGCTCCAAAACTAGTAACTCAACCCACCAAGGGCTCTAGAGCATTTTTCCAACCAAGGTTCCAGGACCTGTTACTCAACCTAAGTTGTTACAGGTCTCCAAAGCATTTTTCCAACCAAGGCTCCAAGGCTAGTAACTCAACCCAAGCTAAAGGAAACATGAGAACGAACCAGAAAAAATAAAGAAATGAACCCACAAAACCATGGTTATCCAAGAAATTATAAGGCTAGGAAAATCCACTGTCAATCCAAGCAATCCTCCATGCCAATGAAAAATCATAACCAAGAAACCACATGCATATGCCATGCATGCCAAAACTAGTGAGGAAAACATACATGCAACTCCGTACCTGCAAGCAACACCCGCTATAGCTATTGATCTCATTGGCCTCTTGCACTTTCCTTCTCTTCCTTTGCCTTCTTTCTCCAAGCATCCAAGCATTCCACACTCTCCAAGAGGTCTCTAAGAAAACTCTAAGTGTCCAAGAGTATGAGAGAGAGAGAGAATAGAATGAGAGCTCCAAAACTAAACTGACAAAAATCTTACATTGACCAAGCCTGAACAAAAGCTTGCCAACTGAACCTCAGAAGAATTTTTATCAATGAGGCCTATATTTTCTTCATTTTCCTCCTTACATGCAACCTATGACCTTTCACCTTCCTTTTCTCCTAATTTCCGTTATTTTCATAAATAAATGCCAATAAATGCATCATGCCTTTCCAAATCATTTTCCATTATCTTTGCCAATTTACTTAGCCATAATAATTAAAATTAAGACCTACTAGGATGTATTTCCCACCATTTAGCCTGGAATATGTTTCCCATGACCTTGGCCTTATATTTTTCACATGAATTTTTAACCAGGGTTGTTACATGGGGCTGGTGTTTCATCATTGTAACAATGTATTTGGATCTTTCATTTAATCGTCAGAAGCTCATGGAGACAACATAATTTCATGCATGTATCTTGAATGTTGTAAGAATATTCCTTGAATTTTTGTGGTATATGTTTGTGCTATGCATACTAAAGAGAATGAACTATTTCATTAACTCTATATATGAATCTTGTTGAATGTACGGTTATGTGTTTCCATGATCAGTATTATCTTGTGAACTATTTTGCAGGTTAATTAATGATTCCCCTTCTATTTCTCTCTCACATATATCTTAGGATAGTACTATTAATTCTGTTAGAGTCCCTTCTCTTATCTCTCATTTGTGAAAACTCCCTTTACAATTTACAATCAGTGTCCCAAAAAGCTTACACAACTGTTGTCCCCAAACTTATACATATAATCTCTTCATTTTTTGTGTGGCCATGGCATACCTTTAAGTTCTCTTTAAATGGTGGTTGGGCCTAATATCTAGATGGGGCTCTTATTCCAAATGGTGTGAGCTCTAATTGGGAAATCATATCGGGATACCCCCTGCATGTTGGCGGCATCCAACACCATCAATATCCTGGCACTAGAAAGAGGGCCAGATGAAACCTGAGCCCATGAAGTATGTTTGAATATCTAATATTAAAATGAATTCCTCCCAAATCTTATTCCTGAGATTATTTTCAAATGCTTTATAACTTTCAATCCCTGCAAAATTTACATGACTAGTGACATTTAAAATTTGATGGATAGGGTCAAAAGACCGTTCTTGATAATGTAGTTGAATTTTTTCAGTTATGCTTTTCAAGTGGAGTTTATTCTAAGGATATAATTGCTAGGTTTTTTACCCTCACATTGGAAGGTCATGTCAAGCAATGTTTTTTTTCTTTACTGACTAATTCTATTCACTCTTTTCAATAACTTGTTAAGGTTCTTCATCAAGTTTTTGATGGGTATGTATATCAAGATGTTTATAAGAGAATTAGTTAGCTTAGGATGAAATCTAATGAACCTTTAGAATAATTTTCCAATAAAATTATTCATATTTGTTATGATTTTCCTAATGAAGATGTGGATTGGAACTTGATGAATGAGAAATTTCGGTATTTGGTTAGGATTTCCATGAAATCTTTTCAATTAGATTTTTTGGATGATTCCTCTCTTCTAATTGTTTCTAATCTAGAGAAACCTCAATCTTTTGAGGGGGAATTTGTTTCCCGTTTTGTTCCTTGTCCTCCTTTGTTCTCAATGCCATTTAGGGTTCCCCATGTTAATCTATTGAAATTGGAAAGTCAGAAAACCAAATTACCGATATGTTTCCTCTCTCTTCATTTCCTATCCACGAATTGGGTACAACATTTGATTCCTTTATCAGTCCAAGTAATAACATTGTTTTTAATGATAATATTGAATTTTATTTGAATGAAAGTATTGTTTTTGCAAAATATAATGTTTAGATTATATGTTCTTTTCCCCCCATGTGTCTTGATGCATGCAATCATCATTTTTCTACCACTTCAAATGGTGACAAGAAATATGGAGGTTGTATCTCTAAGGTTGAAGAGCCCATTACCGAGGAACTATTGTCCCCCTCTTCTCTATTTCATGATGATACTTCCTCCAATCCTATTTATCATTGATCTTATAATCTTGGCAATCAACTTGTTGGTATTTAATACTTTAATGATGTTGAATCCTTAGGCAAACATTATCTTGATCATCCTATCTCTGCGAAATTGTATGATGATCATTGCCCAAGTATATTGGATATTGATTCTTTATTTTCACAACAAGACTTAGATTTGCACAAATTTCAATTAGAATAATATATTATCATTGAAGAATTTCTTATAGGAATATCTTTCCCCATTGATCGTTCCTTGTCTCAGGATATGAGTGATGAATCAACCAGTTTGTCAAAATTAGATCTCAAACTGCCACAAGTAAATGAATGATTTCAAGCGGATGATATTTTAATCATTGAATATTTTTGTTGTAATCTTGAAAATGTGTTTCATGATGATGGATCATCTTGTGAATATTTTGGTTTGAACATCCGCTATTCGATTCATGATGACTTCATCAATACAAATAATGAAATTTGTTCTCATTCAGATGTTGAATTGACTTTATTTTCAAAGTTTGACTATTCATCATTCCAAAGTTCAAAGTCTTATCAGGAAGTCAGGGCACTTCAGTCTACACTAATGGTTATGGCAATTTCTCGCTACCTCAATGAAACTTTCGAACTTATTCAGATTAAATTTTTTTGCAAACTTCTATTATTAGTACTGTCTCATGGGTTGGTATTTAACTTTTAAAGGATTTTTTATATCTTCACATTGATTTCTTCAACCCTTAATATATAATTTTTGATCAAATACATAAATCCCTGTTAACAAATTCTACTTTTTGTGAATCTTTGGTCTTGAATCCGGAGACAAAAAATGTGGTGTATGCTTATCAAATCTTCTGACCTGACACCCCTTCATTGTCACCCATCATTAGATCTGATCCACACACCTGCCTTGATGATTTACGATCTATATTGGATTCAACATCTGGTGAAGACCCATCCACAATATCATTACTTGGTCTTGTACATGATGCGAACATGTTAATTGAAAATTTAACTTTGAAAATTTTCCAAGTTGGTGGTTTTTATGATCCCATTGCAGATTGGTTAGAAGGACCATCGCTGGTGAGTTCAATAACTCATAATAATAAGCTTCACGATTTTAATAAAAAAATGTATAGATGTGAGTCTGAGAGGTTTTTTGAGGTATCTCTTGTTATCATCCATATTACCATCACTAGATGGAGCAAATATCTACCTCACATCGCTATGCTTTCACTACACACTTTTGGTTCCATGTGCATATGGTTTGGTTGTTTATTCCTCTTATTGCATATGATGTCTCTTTTTTTTACTTGTTCATATCTTTCAGTTCAAGGGTCAGGAGTAGCTTTTATGACTGCATTGGAAGTTCCACATCACTTAGCCCCGACCTTCTAGCCCCTTATTTTAGGTTAGGCCTAGCTACATTTAGTTAATTTTCATCGCATTGTTTTATTTTATTTTAATTTCCCATGTCATTTTTTTATTTTTTATTCTTTAAAGTTGATGTCTTTCATTCTCAATAAGATTATGCATGAGAATTGTTTTCCAGCTCTAAGATAATGTGGCTAAACTTTGAAAAGGAAAATTGCAGCGACGTACAACTCTTGGCTATCTTGCAACTTTTATCCTTTTCTTGGGTTTGTAAATATTTTGGTTAATGATGTTTGGATGGAAAATAGGATTCATTCCAGAAGGAGAGTCTCTAATAGAAACATGAAGCTCATATTTATATTATAAATTTCATTTTGACTTGGCCTTGTTTGAACTATATTCCAACTTGTCAACTCTATCGAGTAGAGAAGGGAATGGGAAAAATTTACAAGAGTATATTAACTTTGGTTATCTTTCAAATCCCTTGAATAAGGAACAAACTTTATTGCATGTAAAATAAGTCAAGATACCTTTTCTACTAGTGTTGTAAATGTTTAATAAATGTGTCATGCATATCTTTCAGAAATCAAATAAAGGTTGAAGAAGAGAAAGGCTTCTTGCATAGAGAATGAAGCAAGTAACTTTGCTAGGTGATTGAATAGGCTTACTGGTAGCAAAGAAATGCTTGTGATTCCTTGAGGTGACTCCACTAGGGTACCAAGTAGGCTCGTTGGAAAAACTCAATATACTTATTTTCCTCTCCCTAATTGAAAAAATTGAGTTAAGACAGGGATTTAATTGTTTTATAAGCCAAGAAATACTAGGAGGAACTATATGTTTAAAAGAGGTAAGTTGCAAAGCTGAGGTTATACTTACAATGAAACAATACTTCCTAAAGGACTAAATCTACATATGTAAAATTGAATCCCAAATAGAGAATCTAGGGTTCTTCTAGTGTGTCACCAAGTGTTTTTGCTACAACAATGACCCTCCAAAAATTTTCCTCGTTCAAATTTTGAGCCTACCTATGTTTTAATGAGCTATTGCTTCAAGCTATATTGTTTTTTCTTGCCATTTTTCAATCTTTCCCTAATTTTTTACTATCCTTTTGACATTTCTAAGTGTTGTTATTCCTCCTAGGTCAAAGTTTCCTTGGTGTTTCTTTCTCATCTTTAGAAGTTGGCTTGTCGCCTTTCTAAAGATTATTCTATGACCTAGCCAAACTCTCTTCACTTGAAATGCACTCATCACAAAAGAAAGAAAGTTCACTTTTATTTCCTAGTTGGAGCACACTTTCCAAAGTTATTCACCCAAAGTGCACTTTCGAAGAAAATTTTGGCCACCTAAGTCAGAGTTGTAACAACCCCTTGTGATTTTCTATGTAAATAAAATAAGACTAAGGTCATGGGACACACATTCCAAGGTGAATTTTGGAAAAAAATAGTGATGGGTATCACTGGTGATTAATTAATTGCTATGGAAAATGGTGAAGGCATTGGAAAAGGTAAAAAGTCATTAATTGGCATTTTATTAATGAAATAAAGGAAGATAGGAGAAAAGGAAGGTGAAGAGACACAAATTTGCATGGGAAGGAAATTGAAGGAAAAATGAAGGAAAATGAAGGTCTCAATGATAAAAAGGCTTCTGAGGATCAGTTGCTATCCTTTTGAAAGTTTTGTGCTGAGCTCTCTTCTATTCTCTCATTCTCTCATACTCATGCACACTTAAAGCATTCTTGGAGCTTGCTTGGAGCACTTTATAATTCAATTGCATTTGGAGAAAGAAGGAAAAGGAAAAGAAGGAAGGCATGAGGGAAAAATTGGATCACCAACTACAATTGAATTTCTTTGTAGGTAATAGGTTGCATGTGTGTTTTCCTTGTTGATTTAAGAATGCATGGTGTATGCATGTGATTATCTGGTTATGTGTTGTCATTAGCATGGAGGATTGCCTGCATTGACAATGGTTTTAGCCTTTCCTTTCCATTTCCTAGATATCCATGGTGTTGTGGGTTTTTCCACTTGATTGTTTTTTTATTGGTGCTCATAATTCTTAATGGTTGTGGGTTGAAACAAACACTCTAGAAGTCTTGGAACAACTTAGGTTGAGTTACTAGTCCTAGAGCCTAGGTTGGGAAAAATGCTATGGAGCCCTTGGTGGGTTGAATTACTAGTCCCTAGAGCCAGGCTAGACAAACAATCTGGAAGCCCTGTAAGGTTGTGGGTTAAGTCACTAATTCTTGGAGCCCTGGACAACTGGGTAGATATTGATTTGGTTGGTGTTAGTGATGTATGACCGTGAGGTGGAATCATTGGATGAGGGTTTAGATGGTTTATCCTTTGGAAGCCATGGTTTTATTTGTCTTGGTTTATTCCATGAGATCCAACATTCATTCTTGGAATATGGCATGGGGGTGATTGGTTGAAAGAGAGATTTGGTTCAACCCAATCTATGGTCATGTGGTACATGGAAGTCCTTGACTTGGTTGGTATTTTCCTATGTTAATATGAGACATTTCCTTATTATGATCTATAAGTATTTGTAGAATTATATTGGTGATATTATGTTTGATCTTCCATGGTTTCTATGCTTGTTATTTTCTAGTTATATGTTGGTTATATGATGCGTACCATGTATGACTATTTTCATGAATCGTTTATTTATTGATTGATTGATGAATACATGGATTTGTTTCAACTATGTAGAGAGGGAATGTGTCCTTTTCAATGATTCTCATATGAATATTAGACTTTCATGATTAGATATGCACTCATGACCTGTAGCTTACATGTTTTCCATGTGTTTAACAAAATGCCTAGTATGTTCTAGTCAGTCTAGGTCAAGTTTTTAATTTGATTTTGAAGGTTTAGCCTTGTTGTCATCTCATTAATGATTCTGAGAAGTCTCAGGAAGTTCTAGGCAGTGGTATGGAGGATGACCTAAAATTGTGGCTCAGATTTCGGGACCACACCCTTTGAACTGGACAATTGGGATCACAATCGCACTCAGGTAGTGTTATGCATGCTATTGGAGGACTATAACCAAATGGAGGCCTTGTCATACATGAGTTTGGGGGTTAAATTGTGATAAATGTAACCCCAACCCATGACTTGGTCACCTGGGTGGTCCTTTGGCCCCTGAGTGTCCTGTAGCCTTAAGGGATGTTGTGAGTTATCAGTTGTGGTCAATTTATAGGCCCCACTTCATTAACTGGAGCTGAGAGGTCGGATCATGTCGTAGAAACTCTTCGTCTCATGTTTACATTGATAGGCTGGTGAAATTGGGTAAATGTGGGAGGAGGTGGATATAAATTGGTATCAAAGCTTGTAGGTTCAAACACTTGGAATGGATGGGCGAAATGTGTTGGTTATGCATGCGTGTTTGTTATTGATACATTGTGACAACCATTGCTTCCATTGCATCATCAGATAGAGGTTGATGATGTTGACGTTGGAACGATTGATATGTTGATATTATATATATACATATGTTATGCTAATATCGATTGATTTGTGTCGATGAGATATCCTCCCCTAAACTTCACCAAGGTATGTTGATTATGTTTATTTTGGTTTATCTAACATGGTATGTTTATAGGAAGAAGAAGAAGATCAAATATGACTAGCAGAATGGTGGATTACAGTTCACAAGACTCTCTTTATAGATCAAATGAGCAATAAAGAGATGAATATTCTCTTGACATAGTAGATACTTTGAGAATCTTAAAGGCATAAATTAGAAGTTGTAAGGCAGATAATGATAGGATCATTCAGTCATAGGAAATACTTGCTAGGGCACAAGAAAATAAAGCAGAAGTCAATCAAGTGATGCTTTAGATTTTATCAGACCTAAGGAGACAGGGAAAACCACAAATCAGTTATAGATAGGATGACAGGACTAATGGGGAATATAGTATCAGATCTCAGTCATGGGAAAATTCATACAGGGATGACACAGTTAGAGATGGATGGTTCTTGGATGCACCTAATAGGAGAGGCAATGGCTATGGGTTCTATTCTAGTTTTGGTTCAGATAGGTCTCATGGTCATCACTGCTATCATCCTTACAGGAGGTGTGAGAGGGTATACTTGCCAGATGAGTTCAAGAAATCCAAGCCTCCTACATTCTATGGAGATTTGAAGAAGATGGATGATGGAGAGGCATGGTTTCTTAAGATGAAGAAATTCTTTGAGTTGCATGAATATACAGAGAACATGAAGGACATGATCACTATTTTTAGTCTTAAAGGGTGTTACATGTTATTTTGTCGCATTAGGTAAATGACAATTAGTTTGGATCTATTGCTATCCATAAATGTGTCCTAGGCCATTTCCCTGCAATGTTTAAAACTAAATCATCCCAAAGAAAGTGGAATTTCTAGATCCTATGGCACAAAACCCTAATTTTGGCTATATTCGTAGTTTCCTAGCTAATTTTAGTGCATCCACAAAGAAGACCATTAATATTTATGCATAAGTACACATTGTCTTCCACTATGACTTGCGAACATGACTTTAAGTACGTAAAAATAAAAAGTAAATTCTAGAAGCATTGTTGGTAGCATCTATCTTAACCAACAATCTTCGAATGAGTGCCTATTCAATACTGATCCCTCCCACCATGGAGTAACTTCCCTTCATTTGTGGAAAATATATCCCACTAATAGTAGATCTCATCCCGTAGAAAATGGATCCATAACTTCCTGTTCTTGGCCTATAAAGCCACTACAGGTCTGAGGATTGGAGGAGGATTGTTAGAAGTAGGTTTATGCTATTGAGATTAGGTTGGAAGGATTTTCTTGCAAGGGAGAGGGTTGGTTATTTTAGAAGGGACTTGCAACATCAAGGCTATATGGTTATAAGGCTTTTCTCCAGTTTTATGAATATAAAAGCATTTGTTCTTTCTCAATTACATCTTCATTGATTTAATTTGTAGGATTCCTTAATCACCTACATGGATTTTGGTTGTATATTGATCATTTTATGATATAAAATTGGTTAATTAGTCCATTTATCTCTTTTATTATATGTTGTATGCTTTGATCTCTTATTTGTATCTGTCTTTGCAAATATGTTTCAAGATAGTATGGAGAAGCTATCATGAGCAATGGGAGGACATTTAGAGCATCAAGGAGTGAATGGTCGAAAGCTTTGAGGGACTTCATCAATCATTTCATCAAATTGGTAAGAGGCCTCTATCATTCTATTTTCTTTCACTCAATCAACATCTAGGGAAAGGTAGAAAATATTGTTTGTTTGTTGCTAGGGTTCTTTGAATTATAGGGAGATCACTCTTATTTGTAAGAGGGATTTGTCTACATAACAAATTGGCAAATCCACTAGGGAATCGTTTCAATCTCCATAGTTTCCCTTGTTTGACATTTTCAACCAACTGCACAAGCCTTCTTAGAGTGTTTGGAAATTTTAGAAATTTGGATTTTGGATTGGATTTGATCTATTTTTATTTTTCTTGAATTTCCGCATTGTGCAAACATTTACTTTAGGCACAGTGTGCACTTCTGCGTATATTCCCTTTAGCAATAAAGAGAATTTGCACTAGTTTATTGCAAGTCTAGAGCACATACCTGAAGCTTTTGAAAAACTCAGTGTTATCCTCTTGAAATCCAAACTTTTGATTTTTTCTTGTTGTTTCACAATTGTCTAAACCTCTAGTGAGTGATTGTTATTTTGGCTTAGTGTTATCAAGAACTTTTCTTGTGATTATCTTATTTTTGCAAATTAGGGTAAGGTCTTATCCAGTCAATGGTTGTTTTGTCAAAAGAGAGGTTTATTAGTCTTGTTTTATTGATTACCTATCTTTCTTATGTCTATTACATCAAGTTATGAGTCGAGTTTTCTCTTTTGTAAAATTTTTATTTGTGTGTCAAAATAAATGATTTGTGAAATTATGTATTTTTTGTGAAAAATACTTCTTGTGCTTGTTTCGAAACGAAAAATTATTTCTTCTTTCTACTCTTGAACTGTTCATAAACCGTACTTTTGCTGCAAGTAATTCATAGTATTCCATTAAAGAAAATCCATTTTTAGTCATGGTTTCTTGTTGCATTTGTCAAATTTCTGAGTGCTTCTATGGAAAGAGAGATTTCTTGTTTACTTGTGTTATTGCGCAAAGTGAAAATTTGATTTTTCTTTTAATATTAGGGTGATTTGAAATTGATTATTTTCATTTTAGAAAAAGGGCTATAGTGGGGTTTAGAATTTTGTTTATATTTCAGGTGAAAAAGTGAAAGACTATTTCCTTGCTTTAAATAGATTTTTATTGAAACAAAAGATTATATCATCATTTTCGATTGCATTAGGATTGTGTAAAGTGGTAATTTCATCAAGTTTTGTATCCATTACCTTTGCATAACAATATATATTAAAATCAACGCTAATTAAAACCAATCTAGAAAGTTTTATTCTCAGGGTTCTTTTCCACCTATAGTAGATTAAGTTGTAATAAGTTGTAGGGATTTGGAATAGGGAGGTGAGTAAACTTTCCAAAGCTATAGACAAACACTAGAATCTTGTGATAGGGATATAATTCCAGTTATTTCAATTTTGCTCTAGGAAGCTCCCCTTACAAAGGAATCAAGCATGAGATCATATCAAACCTGGTGAAGTGATATATGGTCGAGTGATTTAAACATATTAAAATGTCTCTAAAAGGTACTTGGGGTCACTTGAAAGTAAACCTCCAATTAACCATGTTGAGGAGATTTCAAGGGGATTGAGCTTTTTCACTCTGCCCTTGCATGTACGTCCAATTTGTGACTGTTCCCCCATGTAGAATTGTTGTAGTTGCTAATGTTAGTGACCATAATCCTAGGGATATTACCTGAGGTGACAACAAAGCGAAGGTCCTGCTATACCTAGAACAGATGTTGACTAGACTCACTTGGACGTTTTGGAGGGTAATCTTCACTCGAGATGGCATAAGTGAAGTTAATTGCACCAAATTGTTTCCTTAAGAAGGTTGTCAGTGTAACTGGTTCCACTCGCTCATATCTACAACCACTTTTTACTTTGATTTCTGAAACATTGGATTTCATTACCAACTAGTGATTTCAATGTGAAAATCTTGTTTGCATGGTTTGAATCATTATATTTTTTAGCGTGTGCTAATTGTTTGTTTTTACTTTTTAGAGACTTTAGGATTAGATTATGAATATTAATTGATTTTGTGATAAATTTTAATCCTAGCTGAATCACCAAGGCAGTCACGTAGACTGCAAGGTAAACCTCTTGAGTACACACCAAGTTAGTTGGAAAAGATAAAAATGGAAAGGTCTAAGTCAACAGGATCAAAAATCTTAGAAGAACCTGAAAGATCAATAGTTTTATAATTTGAGACAGTAGAAACCGAAGTGAATCCAACGCAAGAAGTATAATCAAGATTAGTTTACTCTGGTGTAGAGATTACCAAATTAGTTCCCACAAAATCTAACACTAGTGAAGTTTTAGAAATTGAACTTACCAAACCAGGCATAAAACATCCTCAATATGAAGTTTCTCAAACCGGATCACCTTCAGTTGTTTTAGCTCCTACTCTTGAGACACCTTCACCTCGAAGGTAGATGATAGTAACGATTGAATTACCTCCTAGGTTAATTAGCATTGAAGACGTTACTGAAGAAGCAAAGACACCTCATTCTCCATTTACCAGTATTAAAACTTTTGACCGCAGAGTTCCTTTCTCTCCTTTCTGATTTTATCCTTGGAATTCTACCACTTTGAGGTTCTTAGGTTAGAATTTATCACTGCCACACATTCCTTTTCATTCACCATAAAGAACTATGTCAAAAATTCCTATTGAGAGTGAACCTATTGATTCATCCATGTTTACCAGCACCCTGGAATCACTATTGTATGGTGGTCCGTTAGTTCCTCCTAGATACCAATGACTTACTGAGACTTTTTCAAGAGCTACTTCTTCTCCCCAACCTTCTACTTGGTCATCTGGTTTATCTATATCTACAATTCAGAGCATGAGTTTCATGCCTGAAGTGCTTACGACATTAGATCAATAACTTTACATGGTTTTTGGTAATTCAACCCTCAAGTAACCCCAACAAACGTTTATTACCAGCCTGGGGGGAAGCCACCTTATCCACCACCTAGAGGACAACCTATTGTTGGGGGTCAAACTTTTACTAGAACTTATGGTCATATACCTCAACTTGGCTTAGGTCAACTTGTCGTAAATCAACCTTTACTTGGTACTCCTTATCCTAGGATGAACACTATTTGGAATCCCGCCTTTAATCAACAGTATGGTCTAGGTGCTCCACAAGTTCCACTTTATCAACTTGTTCATCCTACTAGACAAACTATTCCTCAAATACCTGTTCCAGGTATTGTTATACCTATCCAACAACCTATTCAAGGTATTCCTCAAACAATTTTCCAATGACTTGTTCAAGGAATTCCTCAAACACTTTTTCAACAATCGATCCAATGACTTGTTCAAAGTTTTCCATAGACGCATGTTCAAACAACTGTTTCACATCTAGTTCCAAGTTCCCCTCAACCACCTATTCTAGGAGTATCACAAACGACTATTCGAGTAACCCGTCAAATATTTGTTCCTCAGACTACTTAGGTAATTTCGTAGGCTTATGCTTATCAAAATATTCCTATTGTCCAATCTAAACCATATATTCCTATCAGGCAACCCATTTTCAAAACAATGAAAACACCTTTTCAAGGTCAAGATTTCCAAAGCCCACCTTTTGAAGGTCAAACTTACGAGGTTACACCTTTTCAAGGTCAATTTGTTCAAAGTCAATTTGTTCAAGGTCAACGTTTGCAAGTACAACCTATATAAGGGAAATATTACTTAGGTCAAATGGGTCAATATCAACCTTTTCAAAGTCAACCGCACCTCGGTCATACTTATCGAGTCCCTGTTCAATCTCAAACTGGTATGGTTCACCCTGGTTACCCTGGTGGAATTCCAATTCCAACTGCATAGGCTATTCTAGGATATCCTGGGTATTCACCTCCAAGGGTTGGTCTTAGCTAGCAAGATTATCAATCTTTACCACAAGACCCTAACTGACAATTACCATTCATTGCAACCCTATATCTACTAGATTTTTCCTAGCTAACAAACTCTCATATTTATTACTATCCTTATTGGTCGACGATTCCTACCAAGTTACCATGTGACATACCCAAATTTGAAGGAAAAATGAGAGAAGACCCAACCAATCATGTGATGACATATCATCTTTGGTGTGCATTGAATTATTTAATCGATGATTCCATCTGTCTTCGTCTTTTCCACTGAACTTTAACTATTTTGATAGCCGAATGGTACATTGAGCTGCCCCATGCTTCTTTTCATAACTTTAATTCCTTGGAAACAAAAGCTTTGACCCACTTTTAGTTACCAATCCATTATGATACTGGCACTGAACTCTTGACTTCATTAAAACAATTAAAATCGACTCACATTTCTGATCATATTCATGAATGGAGACGTAGACGTCATTTAGTCAAGGTTTTTATTCCAGATCATATTTTAGTTGAACGGTTTACAAAGTCACTTATTCACATCATTACAGAAGATTTTTCCAAGGGAGGTGTCATCACGGAATAGGAAGTAATTTCTTGTGCCCAGTACTCAGACTTAGTCTACACTCAATCTGGCACTTTGTATGAAAAAAATCCAGAATCTACCTCGCCCTATGGGTGAACCAATCATTACATCTCCTAGAAGATCAGGATCTAATGCCTCTTATGGTATTATAGGTTCTATTAGCCAACAATCTAAGGGGAAAAGAAAAATTCTAAAAATTCTCAGACTTTGGCCATATAAGATACACCATCTGAAAGTCTTCCTCTGGAAACTATTTTCGAGATCAATCTTGTAGAATCATCTACTAGCAAGAAGAAATCAACCGGAAGTAAAAATAAGGGGAAAGGTAAATCGAAACAAAATGCTTCTTCGAAGGAGAAACCTTCGAAAAACAAGCCTACTAAAGAAAAATGAAAACCTCGTTATCCTTTCCTTATTTTCAATGAGGATCACTATACGAAGGAATGCCCAGATCGGGAAGAGGTTTCTAAATTTATTAAAGGTTCTCCAATTCTCATTGTTTTGAAGGATCCATTTCCTTCTCAAGATAGAAATATGGTTTCTCATAACACTTCTTCCTCTTCCACATTGTAAGATATCATGATGATGTCTTCGCAATAAGTTATGGTAGCTACAAGTTCGAAATATTATGGGTCTAAGCATCTTGATGACAATGGAAATGAGGCTATCTCATCTGTTCAACCTTCCAATTCAATTACTCCTCCTCCTTCTGAACCATTACAGATAGATAAGCCAAATCTTGACATGATGATCCAACCACCTCCTAAATGTGTGCTTCGGAAATCAACTTTCAACCCGTATGCTAGAGCTGCAAAAAATTACAACATTTTTTAAGACATGGCTATGTCTCCTTCCACAATGTCAACTTTGGAAGTACTGCAAACATGGTCAGCACAACGAAATATTTTATTGTATGCCATGGGAGCTATTGATCCACATTATTCTAACCTAATTATCATTGATCTTGAAAGTCATATCCCGAGACTCCATCATCAACTGGATTTTCAAATTCCAGTTTTATTTAAACTAGATGAGTATTTCGTAGAGTTTGTGACAAAGGAGCCTCTTCATGAATTATGTCGATTGCTTGTTGGAAAGCTTTAGGTTCTCCAACCATCAATCAGTCACCTACCAATCTGAAAGCCTTTTATGAAAGGGTTTTTCATCCATATGGGATCCTGAACGATTTACCCATTGATCTAGAGGGAAAAAAGGTGGTGATCAAATTTGAAGTTGTTGATGCTCAACTCAATTATAACCTTTTTCTTAGTCGAAGTTGGACCTATGCTATGTCAGCAGTGGTCTCGTCATTGATTCGACTGATTCAATTTCCTCACAAAGGGAAAATTGTCAATAGACTAGTTGTCTTACTACACTTCATACCCTAACTCTACGGGTAGCATATCTTTTGTCGAAAAAAAGAATACTCTTTGTGAGGATATTAGTATTGGTTTACTCAAAGACTCATCATGGATGGGAACCTTTGCAATGCCTCAACCAAATTTTCCTTCTAAATTTTCCAAGGTTAACATGATTACATCAAGCACTATGGAATCTTGTGACCGGTGGATAGTGCCTTTAGAGTCTAAATTATACTCTTATGGAAATGAGATTCCTTTGAGCCCTTTTGAATTGGCTTATCAAGCAGTACAATAATTTTCCAACCCTTCATCTTCTAATATTGATCGAGCGGATATGATCAATGATGATTATTCTCCTTTACCTTCGTTAGAACCATTTTCACTCTCTGATCCTTTCGACTGTACGTTTCCAACTAATGAAAGCATCATGGAGGTTATGACTTCAGATGAAATTCCTTGGAACAATCACCATCATCATTCATCTTTTCTACCTAACCCTGATAAAATCAAGAATGATTTTTTGAATTTTTTTTTACCTGAGATAGGAAATAGTCTCGAATTACCCATTTCAATATTTCAAACTAAGTTTGAAAGGAATTTCAGGAACATATCTGCAGCGAGTACAATTGACGTAATTAAAATAGTGATTTTTAAAAATATTCACATAGGTGCCTCATGCTCAATCGAAGAAATTCAAACATATAAGGCCTTATTTCAAGAATTCCATGACATTGTTTCCTAGTCCTATGAGGAAATGCTAGGAATTGAGCCAAGAACCATAGTACATGAAATTAAAACTTACCCAGATGCCAAACCTATCAGATGATGATTACAACTGGTGCATTCGCGAAAAGCTACCACCATTAAAGAAGAGTTCAAGAAAATTCTCAAAGAAAGTTTTGTCTACCCGGTTCCCTTAATTGATTGGGTGTCCAATATCATACTTGTTAATAAGAAATAGGGAACCATTAGAGCATGCGCCGATTATAGGGATATTAATAAGGCTTGTCCAAAAGACAATTATCCTACTCCTTATATCAATCAAATAATCAACAAATGTGTCAGAAATGAAATGTTCTCATTTATGGATGGATTTTCTGACTACATTCAAATCAACATACTCCCAGCTAATCAACAAAAAACCACATTCATCTACCCATGGGGGAATTTTTCCTATCAAAAAATCCCATTTGGTTTGAAGAATGTTGGTGCAACTTTTCAATGAGCAATGTCTTATGAATTTCACGATATCAAGCATATTTTGCATCCTTATTTAGATGACTTTCCAACTCACTCATTGAGACGGGAAGATCATCCAATGCATCTAAGAGAAATTTTTATTTGATTTTGTCATTACAATATTTGCTTGGATCTACATAAGTTTGTTTTCTATGTGCAATATGGTCGATTGCTAGGATTTATAGTTTCAAAGGAAGGCATTCATGTCGATTCATTGAAGGTTGAGTCTATTTTGAATTTGCCTCCTCCTTCCAATCTTCGGCAATTCCAAAGTTTTGAAGGAAAAGAAAACTTTCTATGTCGATTTATCCAAAACTATGCCGAGTTAACTAAAGGTTTTACTCGAATTTTGAAAAAGGGAATCTCATTTATCTGGGATGAAGTGGCTCAAAGAGCCTTTGATGCACTTAAATATGCATTGACCCATACACCACTGTTGCATCCACCTGATTATCACCGAGACTACTTTTTATACTTAGCTACATCCGATGCCACCATAGGCATGGTTCTAGTTCAGGAAGACGAATCAAATGAAGATCTTGTGATATATAACTTAAGTTGTAATTTCACTAAAACTAAAGAAAAATATGTACATGTGGATAAATTCACCTTGGCAGTTGTTCAAGATTTCCAACGTTTGCGTCACTACATTTTATCGCGCAAAACTACTATAATTTCTTATTGCAACCCCATGGTTTACATTCTTACTAGACAGTTGCTGGGGGGAAAGTAGTCCAAATGGATAGTCATCCTACATGAATTTGATTTGGAATTCATTAAATCCAAATCTAAGAAATCATTGGTACTTTTTGAACTATTGTGTGACTTTCCCCATACTGAAATTGAAAATGTCGCAGAGGATTCTCTTCCAGATCAATCTCTCTTTCTAATTAGTAATTTAGATCACTGGTATGGAGATATCATCATTTATCTTCGGAACCAGACATTTCAAACATAACTGAATCAAACTGGTTGTCACCGTATCTGGTATCAATCCCAGCGATACAATATTGTTGGTGATACACTTTAGTGTTGTGGTATCGATTTTATTTTCCTATGTTTAACACGGAAAATCTGAAAAGGCATTAAATAAATTCCATTCTAGAGCTTGTGGTGGTCATATGTCAGGGTTTTCCACTTCTCAAAGGATCTTGCGCACATGGTATTTCTAGCCTTTTATGTTTAAAGATTGTACAATTGCGGTCCGTAAATGCCATAATTGTCAAATCTATGATTGGAAAATGTGTGCACATCCAACTCCCCTTCACCCCATCATTGTTGTCAATCCTTTCATAAAATGGGGCATTGACTTTCTTACACGTAACCCTCACTCAACTGGGGGGCATGGGTACATTATCCTCGCACTAGATTGTTTTAAAAAATGGGCCAAGGCAATGCCTACATACAAGGATGACGGTGAAACAACATCCATTTTCGTGTTCAATCATGTAATTTCTCTGTTCAGAGTACCGCAAGATATCGTCACAGACCATGGTAGCCATTTTCGAAACCATATGATAACTGATCTTACCATGAAGCTAGGCCCGTGTCCTGATAGTTCTACCCCATATTACTTGCAAGAAAATGTCCAAGTGGAAGCCGTTAACAAGTTTTTAACCATCATGATTAAATTGATTATCAGGACTCATAAACGAGAAAGGAATCTAATGCTTCATCCAGCCTTGTGGGCATATTGTACTATAACAAAAACTTAATTTGGTTTTACTCCTTTCCAGCTTGTCTACGACATGGAAACATTTCTATCGATTGAATGCAAGATACCATCTTTGAAATTGGAAATTGAATTATTACCAGCTACTTCTGCTGAATAGGAACACTTTATGTAGTTAACACGTCTCGATGAGACTCGCCGTGATGTTGCATTAACTAGCAAGTCCCAAAAGAAACAAGTTAAAGCACAGTATGATCAAAATTTCAAACCTCGTTCGTATTCAGAAGGTGATTTATTCTTGTTCTATGATCAAGAGCATGATAACTTAGGCGTTGGTAAATTTGAGCCTATGTGGCATGGCCCCTATATTTTAAAATGTGCACTGGAAAAAGGGGCCTATGAACTAGTGGATTATTACAAAATTCCCTTGGGAAAGACCAGAAATGGTCTTTACATAAAGAGATATTATGCTTAGATTGTTCGGTGAAACATTTGTATATTGTTGTACCATAGTTTATGTGTGACATTTTTTAGCAGTTTTGGTGATTTTTCTGCTACTCCTCCTACTCATCTTGTGTTACAATTGATTTATAGATGTCGACATTCTCTTGAACTTACATTGGCTTCACTAAAGGCGCTAATTGTAGCGCTCATAATTTTTCTTCTGCAGCTGGGGTCATTTATTCGCCCACATATGAGTTAGTTTCTATTCATGGGATATACCTCGGTCAAACAATGAACAACATTGCAGAATATAGCAGTGATTGAGTTATTATCTAATTCCATTGCATTTGGAATTCGTCAGTTGACCATTAGGTTAGATTCACAACTCTTAGTATTACATTTGAATGGTGTTTATTCAATTAGAAGTGCTTCCATTTTAAGGATGCTTTTGCGGTTTCATCTCTTGGAAAGAGAATTTCATTATATTGAGTATCAACACATTCCAAGAAATTTAAACACATGAACAGATGCATTAACTAATTATGTGTTAAATTGGTACTTATAAAACATTTGCAAAGAAAGCAATGCGATATTCATTCACATATTTTACAAGATAAAACATGAATAGAAGTAGTAGTTTTCATTAGATAAAAGTCTATAAATTGTGTGGATTTTACAAAAAAATTCATCCAAGGACATAAGGCCTCGTGGCCTTTATTTTCTGAACATGTCGATACATCATCAAAAATAAAAAATCTAGCCCTCATACTAGTCAATGTGCATGATGATCATCATGGTAGCATACAAGAGCACATGCTACTCATCGTAGCAAATAGCTAATAGGACTAGGAACTCCTGCAATATGCCTCTGGTAGTAGAGAGGTAAATCATCTATAGCATCATATGAAATATCTAGGGTCAACCTCTCAAGGTTGTTCCTTATCTGTGTAAGTATCTCTGTTGCCTCAAGGTTATGTACTATGGGAGAAATTGGCTTCTCACCACACCTATCATATCTACACAATTTGGTTGGCCTCACTGGGGCCACATCTGCATGATCATTTCAGATAATTAGCTTTGGGTGCCAAAAAGAACAAAAAAATGATAACTTTCAGAAATCAACTAAAATGTGAAGTTTTACCTATAGCACCCCACTACATTCCAGGAGGCAGTGGCATGTTCAAATCTCCTATGTAGTCCATCCATGCAAATGGAAAATATTCGATCACGATGATCTAGTTTTCCAACCAATTGAAGAAGTCAGGGGTAAATCTGATGGTTGCACCCTCGCCACCTCCATGGCATGTCATAAGTGTAACCCATTTCAACATGTGTGGCTCATGTGGCCCTGCTCTCTCTATAGATACCTATGGAACCAGAAGAGGAATCCACTCCAAAGAAAATAAAATAACTAAGGAACCATACCCAAAGTTTTTGAGTTTGCCTGTTCTGACCCTAGTTAGTTTCCCCTTCAGATTGGAAACTATAACCTCACTCTAGTTAAAAATGATACCTTGAAAGAAATCCATAGTTATTAGCATCTAAGCCTTTGCCAACAAATGAAAATCTACACTACCACACAACCATGCAATTGTAAACTCGATGGCTTTTAAAGGAATTTGTGGAATGGTTTTTATGTCAATCCGACCATATTTGAGTGTTGCTCCACCGGTACAATATTATATCAAATAGGTAGCACTGGTTTTGCCACGTCACTTATGCCCATACAAGTTGATTTGCTCACCATGTTGTGGAAGTCCACTTAGGATGTAAATGTCATCAACATCGATGACAAGTCTGTGGTCCCCGATTATGAAACGTTCTTCCTAAACATTCCACTTGCCTACTATCCATTCTAGCAAGTCCAATTGGGCCTTCATGCCCGGAATGGTAAAACAATTGCAGAAACCACATTTTATCAAGACTTGTATGGTTGTTGGATCATTCAAAGAAACTATATCTTGTTCTTTGTGCTAATGTTCTCTCCATTCCATGTTTATGGTTCAAAAGCCTGCAATTAAATATTAAAAATAATTAGAGTGAATTATGGAGAGGTTTAGCAAAAAAATTGGGTGTTTTCTCCATTTATTTTCTTGCCCTCGGCACTGTGCACATTTGACTTCCAAAAACAATGCACGTGTCCACATTTCTTTCCTTGAAACTGTAGAAATAGCATTAAAATATAGGTTGATGTGTGCAAGCCCGATAAAGGTGACTTGTGCACATTAACAGTGCAAAGAAATCTGAAAAACCTTCCCCAAGAAACCTAAATCTACAGTGAAAAGTTAAATAAATGGCATGAAAATGAATAGCTCAGATAAACCATTTACCTGGATGAGATGACTCGCGATTTCGTCCAATATTTTGCCTAAAATAAGCTTTGGACATTTCTACTATCGCTCTGAAAAGGGTAAAAACACAAAATGGTTAATTTTTTTATTATTTGGGCTTTTAATAAGTTTTTAGGGCTAGTTAAATAATATTTTTTGCCCATTGACTTTTGAAAACTGATTTTATAATGCTTTCACGTTATTTTTTGAGTAGAGATAATTATTTCGAGTTTAAGTGTACATGTTACAGGTTAATTACGGACACGGATCATTTTGGTATTGAGTATATTTTTATCAGTTTTTCAAACTCATTAAAACTTACGAAAAAGAGAAACCATGGAGTTCTCTTTACGCCCTTTTCATATTCTTTAAAAATGAAAAGATCGTTGAGTACTTGATTGTTCGAACTTGTAAAAGTAAATGAACAATCGTTTATTTAGTATAAGTTTACCCCTTTTAGGGACTAAACTAAAATATTTATGAAAAAGGTATACGCTAACTAATTATGGTCAATAAATTTCTCTCGCATTATTTTATCCTTTTTCGGGCTTGAGAGACTAAACTTACAAAAAAGAACATTTTGGAGTTTACCTATGTTTTTCTCTTGACTTCCTAAAATTGAAAAACACTGAGATTTAATTTCTTTGTGCTCATTAAAATTTATGGTGAAAGAACTGAATGAGTTTCCTTTTCATGCCTTTTAAAACTCTTTAAACATGAAAATTACATCGATTTATCCCTTTAATATACTCGTAAAATTAAATAGTATAGGACTCGTTAAGCCTGACAAGACCAAACCACTCCTTCCTAGGGTTTGTTAAAAATACTTCGAAGGACTCATTCAAAGGATGAGCTTACAGGACAAGCATATGTTATCCTCCTCAAGCTTGTAAAAAATAAAGAGGTACTTTCTAGTAATGGTGGGGGAAAGGTGAGAGATGTAGAAATTCTCACTATAGATTAAACTGATTATGCAATGTACTAAAGCAAAATATTTAATCTACTTCTACAATAAATCTTGCAGAAGCTTAATTGATTTTGAGCAAGATCAAATAGAACACATATAACAGAGAAGAAGATTCAATCACACATGAAACATAGAAGAATACTCTGGGGAAAGCCTCAGCAAAAAACCCCGCTATCTGTATTATCATACAAGTGGAAATATCTCAGGATTACACAAAGCTTTAGCTCACAAGATATCCAACTCTTAGTACAATCCCTCACTGCTGCTCATAAACAAAATAGACAACACATATGCCTTCCTTCAGTCCTCCAAGCCTCCTATTTCCTTGTGCAGTTTATCTTGGGTCCTCTGGCTGCCACCTGTGTGAATTCTCCTCTCACACACTCACCAAACTCAGAAATAACTGCGCAATCCTCCAAAAATGAATTCCTTCTTCATGCAAGAGATATCCTCAATGGAATATTCTTGCAACTAATAGTACATTGTCCCATCCTCTTATCTCAACTGGGTCTCTGACTAAATTGACATGCATGAGTTATTTATGAGAGAATATTCAGTTACCTGAGGTACACTAGCTACATGCATGCATGCATTACTTAACTGAACTCACAATCAGTTCCACAAACTGTTGGAACTATTCTAACTAGACTTAACTCAGTTAACTGAACTGACTAATTACAACTCATCCTGATCTCCTTAAATAAGGGATAACTTCCCTCAATCAAAGGGATAACTGTTGCATGTCTTGAAATAGAATTCATGTTTGATTTTATCCAACTAATTAACTCAAGATGAATTAATTAATTATTTTTCAAATAGCTGCTAAGATCAAATTCAAATTTTAACTCTCAATTTTAGTTTAGGGACTAACTAAAATTGGAATGTATCCCGAAATTCTATTTATAGCAGTGCTATTTTTAGCACTTCTATATTTAGCCTTTATTGTTGCTATTTTCAACAAGAAAAAATCTTTGTTTTGCATTTTTAAAAGGCAATATGTCGCTCTTGAACATGACACTCCATCACTTTTAGTGTCCAGGTTGGAAAATCCATTTTCTACTCAATTAACCATACCTCATTGAAAGCATTCAGTTGGTTTGGGTTTTATTTTTGAGTCAAACACTGCCAATTCATTATGTCGTGTCTCTGATATGTTCAAGAGAAGTTCAAACTAAGCTAAATTACTTTTCTAGTCTTCGCCCTCAGTTGCATCAACCATCCCTCAGTCAGTCCTGAATTACTCTAAATTGTTTTTCTTCAAAACTTGACATGAATTTCATGTCATAGGCCCTCCTACAATGGATCACTTCCTATCGACTTCAGCTAATTATCTAGGAAGTTTATCTAGAAACCTTCAGTACCGTGAAGCCCGCATGCCTTAATGGTAGGTTTCTCGCCTTCGATGATAGGTTCTCATCACTGGCCTTTGATCGAATTATTGTATGAGTGCTTGACATCAAATCATCTATTCACTCTTCATGGATTGTACTGAAAGTACCTTGAGAGCCATTGTCATTATTGGTGGTTTCTCTCATGCTTGTTAATGGTTCATATCATTGACTGGTAATCAAGTGGTTTCTACCATGTTAAACTTCGAGACATTCACTCGCATGGCTAGATTTATACTGCGGATTGAGAGATTGAGATAAAGACCCTGGATCTAGTTTCATCAATCCAAGATGCATGGAGTTACTAGATATTCCTGATTGTAAACATAGATCCATTAATGTTTGCATCCATATTGTGTCATCTATTGACATAGAGCTTCAAATGTATTTCCATATTGTGCTTTGATACATTTATGTTTTGAGTATGGGAATGCCTACCTTAGTGATTACATTATATATTGAATTTTAACATTTGTTTGATTGTTTAAGGTCTCCTAGTACAATCTCTAACCCAAACTTTCGCATGATAAAGCAATTTAGTCATCAGAATATTTCTTCTGACTTTGTTCTTTAGGGATTAATTTATTACACATCATTTTTCCTCATTAGCAAAATTACCATCCCTTCAGATCTCTCACTATCCATAAATGTATCCTGAACCATTCCCCTACAAAGTTTGAAACTAACTTATCCCAAAGAAAGTGGAATTTGTAGATACTATGGTGCAAAACCTTTATTTCAGCTATATTCACAATTTCCTAGCTAATCTCTATGCATACACAGAGAAGACCATTATTATTTGCGCATAAGTACGCACTATATTCAACTATGACCTGTGAACATGAATTGAAGTACAAAATAAAAAGTCAAGCCTATAAGCGTTGTTGGTAGCATCTATCCCAACCAAAAAAATTCGAATGAGTGCTTATTCAGTATTGATCCCTCCCATCATGGAGTAACTCCCCTTTCTTTGCAGTACCTCTATCCCACTAATAGTGGATCTTATCCCTTGGAGAATGGATCCATAACTTCCCGTTCTTGGCCTATAAAGCCACTACGGGTTTGAGAATTGGAAGAGGATTGTTGGAAGTAGGTTTATGTTGTTGATATTATGTTGGAAGAATTTTCTTGCTAGGGATAGGGTTGGAGATTGTAGAAGGGACTTGCAACATCAAGGCTACATGGTTGTAAGTATTTTCTCTAGTTTTATGAATATAAAATCATTTGTTCATTCTCAATTACATCTTCATTGATTTAATTTGTAGGATTCCTTGATCACCTACATGAATTTTGGTTGTATATCTATCAATTAATGATATATAATTGGTTAATTCCTCCATTTATCTATTTTATTATGTGTTGTAGGCTTTGATCTCTTGTTTGTCTCTCGCTTTGTAGATATCTTACAAGATAATATGGAGAAGATGTAAGGAGCGATGAGAGGAAACCTAAAGAATCAATGAGTGAATGGTCGAAAGCTTTGAGGGACTTCATAAATCATTTCATAAAATCGGTAAGAGGCCTTTATCATTCTATTTTCTTTCAGTCAATCAGAGTCTAGGGAAAGGTATAAAATCATGTTTGTTTGTTACTAGGGCTCTTTGATGTCTAGAGAGATCTCTTTTTCCCACAAGATTGATTTGTCCACATAACAAAGGGAAACAATACACCTAGTAGGAATATGTGAAGCATGTCAGAGACATCATGACAAAGGAGTTGAATTGTCATGAATTTTAAATAATTTTCAGGAAAAAGTACTTGTCAAAGAGGTACTATGAAAATGCAAGTAAGGAGTTCTACAAGTTGAAGATGGGATCTATGACAGATGAGGAGTACACGATTAAGTTTTGGAGTTTTTGAGGTATTTTATTATCTCAAGAATGAGAAGACAAAAGTTCAATGGTTCATCAATGTACTTCCATTATAATTTAAGGATTAGATTGAGTAAGATGAGCCTCGGTCATTCGAGGAAGTAATTGGGAAGTTGAAACATTGTTATGAGTTGCATAAGCACAAGTTAGAGCCTAAATAGGGTTGGAAAGGTAATGAAAATACGAAGGGAAACTGGGATAAGAAGCAAGCAAGACCTCAGGATGCAGGTAACAAAGAGAATGCAATGGCGTACAAGAAATTCAAAGCAGTTGATAGAGGACTGGGATTTCAATCTAAGGAGCAAAAAAAGGGTGATGGAAGAAAGCCTTTGCAGTGTTGGACTTGTGGGAAGGATCATCGTACAAGATATTATCCAAAACATCAGGGTGGAAGACCTCATATCCATAATGCTTAGGAGGCACAAATATTTAGGGATGTTGGACAGAGCATTCGTCATATTTATGCAACATTGGATACTAAGCAGGCAGATCATCAGGCATCTACTCTCAAGATGGAAGGTAAGATTTGTGATCAAGTTGTTTCTATTTTGATTGAACGTGGATATAACTATAGTTATATCATTCCTGACCTGATGGATAAGTGTTTCTTGAATAAATAAGTGCACATAGAGTCTTGGATGGTGTAATTGGCTACATGTACTAAGAAAAAACTTTATCATTGGGTAAGATATTTTGCATTTGAGCTGAATGGTATGTCTACATCAACACATCTAAATTTACTTCCATTGGGATCATACACTATGTTGTTGGGTAAGAATTGGTTGTACATTCATAGGACTATAGTAGATTTCTATGATAAGGCTATTGAGTGCTTGATTGATGATGGAGAGAAGAGAATATTACAAGGTAAGAAGACACCTACATCAGTGAGAATAGTTACAACTATACAGGAAAAACAAAACAACAAGAAAGGGTGTGAATTGTTTGTAGTTCATATTTCTAGTCACAAAGGGAAGGAGGTTGTCCTAAACAGGTATCTGGTTTTGCAACAATTTCAAGATGTATTTCTAGTAGAGATTTCAGATTTTCCTCCTCATAGGGAAGTGGATTTCTTGATTGACTTGGTACTAGGAGTGATACTAGCATCAAAGGCACCTTACAGGATGTGTACTCTAGAGTTAGTGGAAGTGAAGTTGTAGCTTAAGGAAATTCTTGACAAGGGATACATTAGGCCAAGTGTGTCACCTTGGGGTGCACTAGTGTTGCTTGTGAAGAAGAAGGATGATACTCTCAGGTTATGCATTGACTACATGCAGTTGGACAAGCTTAGTATCAAGAACAGGTACCCTTTTCTGTAGATTGATGATTTTTTTGATCACCTAAAGGGATCACCAATGTTCTCGAGGGTTGATTTGAGATCAGGATATCATCAGGAATGCGTTAAAGAAAGGAAATCTATAGAACTACTTTCTAGACTAGGTATGGTCATTATTAGTTTGTTGTGGTTCCTTTTGGTTTGAATAATGCTCTATCTATTTTCATGTGTTTGATGAATAGTATGTTGCATCCTTATTTGGACAAGTTTTTGATAGTATTTATTGATGACATATTGATATATTCTAAGAATGAGGAAGAGCATGTAGAACACTTGGAAGTAGTGTTAATATTGTTGAGAGAGAATCAATTGTATGCCAAGCTTAGTAAGTGTAGTTTCTTTCAAATCAAATTTCATTACTTGGGACATGTTTTTTTTCCGAAGAAAAAAGCAAAACTTTTTATTAAGAAACTATAAAAAGTTTACATTCTGATGAGGTCTTGAGCCATTCAGATGGCTCATTTGGTTGTTGTTTTGTTCTCCATTGAAAGCTGATACTGCTATTATACAAAAATATGTACAGTCTTCCTCCCCGTTGGAGACTTATAAAACATCACTGAGAAAACATTCAAGCTCTGGGGTCTCCTTCGAAGAAGGAAAACAACCCCTTACAAGATTTATAAAGAGTCTAAGATATACAAAACAAAAAACTGCAGATAAGAAAGTCTGTTTACTGTTTATACAACTCATGAAATAAGATATAAAAACCAGTGAGATGATGTATAGAACGTTGTGAACATAAGAACCAACAAAAATGGTCGAGAAAAATTGCTGTCAAAAAATAATATATGTGTTGTGATCATTGAGGTGGAGCATATGGGGGCTGATGTGAAATGGATGACTGCCCCTGGCTGATCTCTTCTATTGTCCAGCTGCCCAAATCCTGTTGTAGACCAGCCTTAGAAAGCTGGTCTGCTTCCTCATTTTTATCCCTGTAAATGTGGCAAATGGTAACCATATTAAAAGATGACTTTAAAAAAGTAATTTCTTCAACAAGAGTCTTCAAAATCTGATTTTGGCAAGATGCATTTCCATTGACCCATTTAATGACATTTAGTGAATCCCCAAATATTTGTATTGTGTAGATATTTCTGTGAAGTAGCCAGCATAATAGATAGCGCAAAGAAAACAATTCCGCATATTTATTTGTGCCTGTTCCCAGCCCTACAGATGCTTTTAAAGAATGTTCAGGATTTAAGTGAATGCATAGGCCCGCTCCAGCCTTATTGTTTTGGGATGCCCCATCAAAAAAAGCCCACGGAATTCCCCTCTGTATATTGACTGGCTTTTGATTATTTTTAGGATTTTTGGCTTCAGGGGGCGGTATTGTTGGCATTATGATGCATGTGTTGTACTTGATGGCAACCCTCTCATACAAGATCATCTCACTTGTATACATTCAGAAGATATATCAGATGTGATAGAATGCATGGGTCACCGGACAGCAAAAAGGGATCAGATGACAGTTCACAAGTAAGCTTTGCCATCAAGTCCAAAGGGGGAGATTGTTGGCATTATGGCTAAAGTGTTTTCCTTGATGGCAACCTATTCAGGTGATGAATCACTGTACAACAGGAAAGTAGCAGAGATTGATGATCAGCTATCAAATATTGGAGAAAATAAGAGGTATGCAGGTACACCTTTCATAAGATGCGTACACGCAAGCCAGTGTTACATAAAGAGCGTACATTCCCACAGTTATCCAGTTCATGGGGTGCGTACCCACAGTGCACACATTCCAGGGCAGTAAAGCACCCACACGTGGGGTTCCTCATGGTATTTAGCCGACGGTATTGTGTTATCATGGTTTTGTCCCGTGGTGTTGTTTATTTTATTATTATTATTGAGCCCCATGATCCCTGATTTAAGGATGAGCTTGCCTATATAAAGAAGAGGAGATCATTTGGCTTAATGTGTGCTTGGGTTGAATATCTTAAGAAGCTAGATCTGAAGTTCTAGTGATGGGTTATGAGAGATGTCTAGATCTAAATAAGGCGAATCTACTGATGAATTGAGATTTCTTCGGTGCATGTTCAGATCTGTAGATCTGACTGTCTGGGTTACTCTTGAAGTCTTGAAATTATCTATACCTGGAGGTACGCAGGACCAGCGAAAGAAAAGTGCGGAGATACGCAAGCACAGAAGCGTTGCAGGTGCGCAAATACGCAGGAGAAGAAGCACTGCAGTTGCGGAGGGGTGCAGGCAGTTGATTGGACACAGAGCGCACGTACGCAGGAAGACAGTGAGGCGCTGTGCGCACATACGCAGGGAAGCAGTTGAATACAGTGCGTACTTATACGCAGCTGTTATATGGGTGAAGCTGCGTACCCCTCTTGAGATCTATTTAGCTGTACATGTCTATCATTGCTGTGATCTGGGTTTTGAAGTAATGTCTGATGTCTGATATCATGTTCTGGTAACAGCAGTCTGAGAGAAGATTGATTAAATATTGATGGATAAATGGATCAGGTTCTTAATAGCTCATCTTTATGTGATCTGATTGACTAGATCTGGTTGATGAATCACTTGTATATATATATTGATCTAGTTCTTGGGTAATTCAGAAGGTTGTTTGATTATGAGCTTCAATGTGGTTACTGGGTCCAGTATGAAAATTGGATGAAACGTGGCCTTTCAGATTATGTGTTGTGCTTCAGTGTATCCAGTGTGAAAATTGATGAAACGTGGTACCCGGAGGAGAAGATTGTAGGTCAGCACCTACGTACTAGTATCTAAGCTAGTACAAGAGCTAAAGGGAAAACTTTGGAGCATTGTAGCAGGTAGTAGCCTGCGTACTAGTAAATGGATCGGCTAGTACAAGAGCAAAAGGGGTTTGTAGCTCCCGTACTGGTATAAGGCTGCACCAGTACAAAATATTGTAAAAAGGATTTTCTTATTAAGAAGAAGATTGAGATGACTTGCAGCAGGTGGTTTTCTCCCACATTGGGTTTCCACCTTATATCATGGTGTTCATGTGTGTGCCTTATGTGTGATGATCTATTCTATGTTACTTCATCTGTTAACTGATAATATGGTTGATAATGTTCTAATGCACTCATTGAAGATCAATTAACTTAATCATAAGAAGTTGTGGAAGTAGCATATATGAATCTGGTTATGGAAATGAAAAAGTTTTTATTAATGTTATAATACTGATTCACCCCCCCCTCTCAGTATTATTTCCAACAATTGGTATCAGAGCAGGTCCTTTGATAGAAGCTTGATCGCTTGAAGGAGATCCATGGAACAATGGGAAAGAAGCTTAAGAAGAAAGCTCATAAGAAGAAGAAGACATCTCAGAGAAACTATGACAGTGGAAGAATCGATTGGGGATTAGGCATAAGAATCTCTTCAGATTCAGAATCAGATTCAGAATCATTATCAGGTATGAATGTGGTATCCTCTGATGTTCCAACTATTTTTCCTTGTGAAAGAGATGAAAGTGATAGAGAAACTACTGAACTTGCTCTTATGGGTGAACAAGAAATATATCAAAAGGAGGCCGAATTCAAAAGGCTTTCAGACATAATTACAAATCAACAAGATCTTTTGAACAAAAGGGAATGTGAATTCGAAAAGGTAAAGGAGTTAGTCAAGGTCAAATATCAAAAGTTGCATGATGAAGTCACATCTCTAAAAAGGGAAGACAATGAAAAGAACACAACAAACAAGAATCTCAGAGATAGATCCAGTGATTATGAAAGTCTTGAAGCTACAATCCTCTCATTAAAGGGAGATCTTGAAAAATCAAGAAAGGAGAATGAAGATCTACATCAAGCAATTGAAAAACAAGACAATGAAGTCATCAGCCTAAAATCCCAGCTGAAATGTGCCTTCCGAGTTTGTCAAATGCAGCAGAATGTAAGTGAAGAACAAGAAAAGGAGATATTCAATCTAAGGCAACAAGTGGAAGAAGGAAGAAAATCAGAAGAAATTTTGAAGAAGCAATGTCTTGAAAAGGATGAGCAACATCAAGTTGAGGTAAATATCTTGAAAGGTAAAATAGAAGAAAATAATAAGCTTTTACGATTTCAAGATAGCTCTAAAGTCTTGGATGATATTCTTAGTAGTCAAAGGTCTCCGGCTATAAAAACTGGTCTTGGTTTTCATGAATCCATTGAAGGTGAATCTAGTTCACAAGGTGAAGCAAGGAACTCTAAAGAGAAATCTAAAGTGATCAAAGAAGAAAAGAAAGATCCATCTCATCATCAACCAAGGAAAGAAATTCCTCAAAGAAAACCCTTTACTCCTATGAACAATGTTGAATGTTATGTTTGTCATAATCTTGGACATGTTGCAGCTAGATGTAGAAGAAGGGTTCAAGATCATTATGCAGAAAGGTCATCTCAATCAAGGTACTTTTATGGATATTGCTTTGCTTGCAATATGTTTGGTCACAAAGCTACTGATTGTTACAGGAGGAATATGAAACATATAAGATGTTATGCATGTAACAAGCTTGGACATATAGCTAAGGAATGCAGAAACAAAGTAAGGGCACCATATCAAAAGGAGAAAATGACATCATCACACTTGAAGATATGGAGAAAGAAGGAAGTACAATCAGAGAAAGGTAACACAGCACATCATACAGACATACCAGAATCAGAGGGAGCTGAAGGTACAAAACTTCAGTGTCCCGAATCTCATATGCAAACTCCTTAAAGGGAAGTTGCATATATACGCGAGTTGGATACTGCACAATCGCGTATATGAGTATCTGAAGGAAGGCAGTAGGCAAAGTGGAGTTGGAAATGAATATGGCAGAACTGGGCATCTGACTTTCTGTGGCATACTGGTGGACTGTAATTCAGCCCTAATCAGAGGTACGCAGGTGTCAAACGAGAAGTGCGTGGGTACGCAGAGAAGAAGAAGGCGAGATGCGCAGATACGCAGAACAGACGAAGGATGACTGCGTGGGTACGCAAATCAGAAATAGGAGAACTGCGGGGGTACACAGAGTAGCGGTGGTTCAGGTGCGTACGAACAGCAATAGTACGCGGCGCGATAGTGGCTTTGGGTGCGTGCTTTTCAGTGATGTACGCGGCGCGATAGTGTCTTTGGGTGCGTGCCTTCAGTAAAGTACACAGCACGATAGAGTATTTGGGTGCGTACTATGCGCAACACAGTAGAAGACTGTTTGCGTATGTACGTAGTGCAGCAGAAGGATCTGTGCGGGTGTACGTAGGAGAGCAGAAGCTGAAGTACGTGGCTACGCAGAATAGATAAAAAAAAAAACTGCGTACCTGTCTTAAGGCATTTATTTGCTGACTCTTCTTATTGATATGCATGATCAGATCTGACAAATGGCACAGGTCCAGGGGGAGCATATGTTCTTAATGCATTGTTGGCATTATGGTCCTTGGTGATGATGCTTATTGCTGTGATATGGTTATGAGTTGTTCAAATGATTTTTGGGGTTCAGATGATTCTTGGAGTTACATAGTTGGTACTTAGATTAGATCTTCGTAAGGACAAGAAGAAGTACATTTTCTGAATTCTCTTTCATATGACGTTGTCGGCTTATGCATCATATATTGCAGATCTTCCCTATTGATGATACATACAGATCTGGGTGGCTATGGTGTTTCTCACTTATGATAGAATGACTCTATGCAAAAGGATGCGGACATATCCTGATGATTCATGCACTAATTCAAGTTGCTGGTGACATATGCTATGGATAAGATCATACAATGCTGTTACTGATATTTATCATGATCTTATTTAGGTGTCTTATCATGTATATCATTCAATGTAAAGGTCATAACAAGACTCATGATGTAATAATGTGTCTCTATCTATTATAGTCATTTGATGAAATATTTCAGTCATATCA